>JAKTYB010000003.1:0-284065 GCA_030561725.1 Grinbergsozyma bentonensis | reverse complement strand
AGCTCTGCCACCGAGCTGCCGCCATTGCCGTCCTCAGAGCCTCTTGTGACCGGAGGTATTGTTGCTGTCGCAGGCAAATTCAATAGCAACTCTGACACTCCCTCCACGAAAAGCGCAAAGGGCACCTCTGAGCTGCCCTTTTCAACTACTGCAAGATCTTCCGTTGAGAAGATGAGCGTGCCCAGCCGGCCTGGAGATGTTATCGCACCGATTCTGAGGCGAAATGCTTCTCTCTCGCAATGGAGCTTTTTCAAAGATAAAGTACGAGAAGACAATTGGTACAAAATTGCCAAGTACCAAGTCTTCCTTCTGGGAGATCTCTATGACCAGATGGCAATCTCCTTCATAATGGCAGAAACCCCGGAGGACAAAGCTATCGAACGTGATATTGCACGCACTTTTTCGATTTCAGACGACGGTCGCGAGTATTTGGATTCGATTTTTCGTCTTACTAAGGCCTACTCCTTATTCGATGCTGAACTTGGGTACGTCCAAGGCATGGAGCTTGTTGTGGTGCCGGTGGACCTTGGCACCTGCTGCGAGAAAGATGCATTCTGCCTGTTGGTGAAACTGATGAAGACTTATGGGTTCAGAGATCTATTCTTGCCGGGCATGCCCGGACTTCATCGCATGTTGCGCCAATTTGATCGCACCATCGAAGATAATCTACCAGAGGTTTATGCTCATCTGGAACGACATCGAGTCACATCTTCAATGTATGCCTCACTATGGTTTCTCACCATATTTGCCTACAAGTTGCCACAACCTATTGTGATGAGAATCTTTGACCTCATAATTAGTGAGGGTCTTTCTGCTATCGTCAAACTCGGCGTGGCCTTGGTCACAAAGGCTGCCTCTACCCTGCTCGAGCTCAGGGCCGACGACCTGCTCAAATATCTCAAGGATGAGATTTTCGACAACTATTTGGAAATCGACAACCATCTTTGCTACAAGGTTATCGAGTTGCTGGTTGATATTGAAAATGTCAAACTGCTCTCGCCGGAAAGAGCCGAAGAACCTAAACGCGGATGGAAAAAGGCTCTCAGCCTATGGGCAAACAAGAGGTTCAGTCGTTGAGAAGATTTGTTCTCAAACCGAGTCTCTCATCGCTGCATATTTTATCACTGTTGAGGAGGCGCACAGTGCACCACACCACAACTCCAAGATTCTCCCAGTCACCGGCTGTGATAATTGGCACCAGGGCCCGGTACCTTTTATCGTAGCTTGAATGGGAGAGTCCCGAGATGGTACGGTGTACTTAACGTTCGACAACAGCAGTGAGACTTGACTGCACGAATTAGACAACATTGCATGCGGGAATCACGGGAGAACCGCCAAAACCAACAAAACGAACAACACCAACAAACCAAAAATAAATAAAAAATCAATAAAAACCTATTCATTCTAATTCAAGTATTCAATGAAAGATTCACAGCTGTTTTGATCTGGCCATCTTTTATATTGGTACATCTGACAGCTACCTGCGCTGCTAGCGTCCCTGACGCTTCCGCTTGAGCGCCAGCTTCACACCGAGATCAATCTCCAGCGTTGATCTTTCCGGCTCACCCGCCTCAATCTGGTGAGCAGAATCTTTTCTGGCTCGCTTCTCTTTATTGGTTAGCAGGATCCTCGCCTGACCAGAGCCAGACCAGGATAGGGAGTTTCCATCTTACCTGCTCTATACGCTACCAACTTGGAGGCCAGGTTTTAATTAGAAGCGAAGCATTTGCGCAACTAGAAACTACTAGTCCTCTAATGTCCTTTCACAAATTAATGATAAGTAATTTTCAAGTCCCCACCGTGCTCCTGTACCACTGCAGGGATTCAGCTGGCTCTCCACCGAGAGCACGCGCGGCTGAAATATTTTTTTCATATATTTCAATATTCCAGGCAGACTTTTGTCAAAGACATTAGAAATGGCTGGAAAAGTTCAAGCAAAGACTGCTGTGGCCCCTTCCAAGAGTTCTGCAAGAAAGACAGGCCTTTCGGCCGAGGATATTGCTCTCGATGTTTCTTCTGAAGGAGAACAGTTTCCTTCATCGGATGAAAGCGAAGACGAACAGGAGGGTCTCGGTGTGTTCGATAGCACAGACGATGAGGGAGACAGAAAGAGTGAAAAAACCGATAAAAAGGAAGCCGACGTCAAGAAGGTCCAGAAAAAGATTGACGATACGGAGAAGCCTAATGTTGAGCCCAGAGGTGTCCTTTACGTTGGTCGCATCCCTCACGGTTTCTATGAGGATCAGATGAGAAAGTACTTTAGCCAGTTTGGCACCATCACCCGTCTTAGGCTCTCCAGAAACAAAAAGACTGGTGCATCCAAGCATTACGCATTTCTTGAGTTTGAGTCTGAGACGGTGGCTAAGATTGTTGCCGAGACTATGGATAATTATCTGATGTACGGCCACATTTTGCAAGTCAAGATGATTCCCAAAGAAAAGCTCCACGAGAACACGTTTTTGGGCGCCAATAGAAAACCCGTTGTTCCACAGACAATTGCCATTGCCAGATTCGAGAACGACAAGCCGAAGACTCAGGACCATTGGGATGAGTTGACGACCCGTCACAAGGATAAACTTGAAGAAAAGAACGATAAACTCAAGAGCATGGGCATTGACTATGAATTCAACTTGCCCAAGGCAAAGGTGGAGAAGAAGACGAAGGCGAAAGGAAAGAAATGAAGCAGTTAAAATACTGGTATTTAATTTAAAATGTATTGGCATATGAAACAACTCAGTTCAAAAAAACGGACTCTTTCGGTTCAGTGTTAGACCTGACAATAGGTTGAACTGTGTCTAACAATTAATGCATTATTTATACTCGTGCATGGATAAAGCAGCTGAAATTACTGCCAAACATTTCCAAACACAGGATCGTCTGATTGTGCCGCAGCGTTTTGAGTTGTCGACTGCGGAGGGGCCGACGAAAAGCTGGCCCAATCATTTTCAGCTGTAGATTTGGATGCAGCTGGCTTGCTATTGTATGACGAGGCGGGATGGCTACCGCCCCAGGAGGAGTTCAGACTTAAAGAGGCAAATGCGTCTGTACTAGGTTTTGGAGCAACAACAGGAGAGTTCCGAGTCAAGGAAGCAAACAAATCATTATTTGAAGCAGTTGAGGTAGGGGGTAGTGCAGTTTGAAAGTTTTGGGGGCCATATGACCCCGGGACAGCAGCAGGCTGAGAGCTGGACTGTGGCATTGAGTAGCTAGTAGTCCGAGCAGGCTGCACAGCCTGCTGAGTACTTGGTGTAGCCGTCGCATAGAGCGAAAGAATAGATTTCTTCAAGTCAGGACGCGAGACGCCGCTAGCAGTGGGTGCAGGTGCACGAGTAGTGGTGGCAGGTGCAGTGACAGTAGGCGAAGGTGCGGCTTGTGACGGGACAGAAGCAGGGGCAGAGGAGGGTGTTGGACGAGTTACAGGAGCCGCTCGGTATGATGGCACAGGAGCTGGAGCAGGTTTTGGAGCACTGGATGTCGCGGTCGTTGCTGAGGCAAACAAATCTCCATCGAGCAAATCAGGAATTAAGGACGTCGCTGGTGCGGCTCTTTGAGAAGAAGGGGAATCAGTGGCGTTAGTTCGCAGGGCACCACCAGAAATGTTTCGCGAAATCCTACTTGCCGTAGGAGCCGAAGGACGAGCGGCAGGAGAGGAAGCTGGGGCAGTGGCTGCAATAGACTGGCCTCCTACAAGAGAAGCCGGATCAGGAAGCGTCAGCGAGCTCACCCAACGCTTTAAATCATACTTTGTCTTGATGAAATTGGCAATCTTGGCATCGTCGGGAACGTAGCCCTCTGGCAGCTTGGCTTCCCAGTAAAGATTGGCACGGGTGTTGCCCCAATTAACAAGGTTGACCATCTGCTCATCGGACCAAGTGTCTAGATCTATAGATCTCACTTTGGAAATGTGAGTGCCCATGCCTCTGTGGATACCAGAGCATCTGATGCAGAGGAAGATACCGATCGACCAGGACGCCCAGCGAGGATGACCCGCAGTTTTGCAGTCTGCACAGTATTTATTACCTGGTTCGCTCAGTAGCTTGCGCAAAATCTGCTGGTTTTTGGCATTCTGTGTCTTACTAGCCATGGCAACTGACACAGGGGGGTGAGGGGATGTGTCGTGTTTAGTTGGCTGCGGATGGGCTGGGAGCAGAGAGCTGGGGAGTTGCGGGCAAGGAGTGGAGAGCTTTGGGAAGCGCGGCTGACAAAGTGAGGCTGAGTGGCACATCGGCATGCGCATCGGCGCCAGCCAGGACTTTGAAGAGAGGAAGACAGCCTAGAGTGCAAACATGCCTGTGGGAAAAATACAGAAGACGGTGATTGAGGCATGCAATGGGTTTCATTTGTCAGAAATCAATCCATCGAATCCACTAAGTTAGGCAATGAGATCATGGATAATGCTGATCGCTGATTAGCTGAACCTCTGGGGCGGGTTACTTGCAACCAGTGGTAACTCGAGAGAAGAGGCCACTATCGCTAGCGGATGCTGCGTGACCCTAGGAACAAAATAGAATCGCCTACCAATATTGGCCAGGACAAAGCTTCTTCAATAATCAAACCGATTTAGACTCCGGTAACATTTCCTGAGCTTCGGGATTTTCTCCCTCAACTGCTTCCTCGCTGACAGGCTCCTTGGGCACCTGCACCAGCTCGTAATCATCATTATGCTCAAAAAACGTCACACGCAGCTCTCTCCAGCGAGAAGCCCAGGTCCCCAAAGAAACCATGAGTGCTACAGAGCATGCCTGAACAGCCCACCACAGTGGCGAAATGGGGAACGCTTGATCTGACGCCCAAGCCACTAGAACATTAATGCCATGCAATGTGAGGGTGAAGTCAAGCGCCAGCTTGGACCTGCCAACAACAATTACCATAGCCAAAACCGTGAACACAGTATCAAGTAACCAGATCATTGCCAGAGTAAGACCCAAGCTGGTGTCGAAGCGCACAATCTTCCAGCTGAACACATGCGTATATGGGGTGTCAAGGCCCATCACCATGTAGGTGAAGACAAAGAGCACAACACCGATAGCATAGTAGATGCACTGCAGAAGCACAATCTGCTTGAATAGTTTAAGCGGGGCCAGAGTGTCGCTTTGCTTGTATTTGTTAGCCATGCAGTATTAGTTCGCAGAGAGGAAAAGGGAGATAAGTGATGGCGTTCAAGGCAGGCTGGATTTGTGGGAGAGTCACAGGAAAAAATCGTGGGGCAGTGCCCCGCAGTTTTTGTCACAAAACTTATGTTGTTTCCCAATATTTTGCGTAAAGGCTGCTGCACCTCCTGAGGGGAGACGAATAGACCCCTTGGTGGCAGGATATGTTACAAGGACGCGAACCCCGCCCCGCACTTAGTTATACGATCTCTATTTCAATTCTTATATTTCAATTCTTAAATTTCAATTCATGGTTTATTCATGGATTTGCTATAGCCAGTTGAAGACTACAGTAGCAATATTTTTACAGTACCGGTAGTAGTGAGAGGTCGTTTAAACTACTGGTAGCTTCCTGGCCGTCATCTGGTTGTCTGAGAACTAGCCACTAGCGAGTTCACTTCTTGAGTGAAAGGCATAGGCAAACCCTCACATCTTTATTTCTCCAGTCATTCTGAGGACCCCGTTGTTTTCGTCAAGGTTCACTCAACTGGCCAGACTACAAAACCACATTTTTGGAAGCCAGGGGTGCAAATGCTCTAAACTATATAAACTATGAACATGGCCAAAAATTTATGCTTCCTTCGCTCTATCTTGCGAAAAAGCTGTCGTAATATCCTCCCAGGATAGCACAGTTCGCTCCGTCCCTCGCAGCATGTGCCTCAGGTAACCACTTTTTGATGTTTTCAATACGATGAGTGCTGGCAGGGTGTGTGGACAAAAATTCCACTGGTCTGTGTCCTCCAGCTCTCTGCTCGAACTTGGTCATTCGTTCCCACAAATGTACTGCCTCATCAGGGTTAAAGCACGCCTTAGACATCATTATAAGACCAATGTAATCAGCCTCGGTCTCCATTTCTCGACTGGCAGGTAGGCGCAAAAGAGATGATATAAGGACCTGATTCAAATAGTCGGAGCCAGTGAGGGTGTACATAATCATGCCAAGAATGATGTAAAAGGGAGTCTTAGACAGATTTTCTCCGGTATGCCGCGCCAGTTGATGCGCAGTCTCGTGGGATAGAACGGTAGCCAGTCCGTCATCGTTGGCACAGATAGGCAGGATGGAGTCAAAAACAAACACCTTTCCCGAGGGCATGACAAAGGCATTTGGTGGCTGGCTCGGGTCATGAACCACGTGTATTCTCCAGTTCATGCTGGGGTCTGCATCTGAAACCTTGATGAGCTTGGACATAATGCTCTTGACACGCTCAACAGATGGATGATTATCGGGGAGCAGCTTTCCGCGAAACTGGCTGAGCATTTGCTTGTATTGCTGCTCGCCAATCATGTTCTCTGTAGATCTTGACAGTAGCATAAAGCGACGCCTGTGCGAGACGGGAGCCTCCTCGAGACCCCAAACATACACCGCCAGACAGACAGTAACGACTCCGCCCACGAAGCGATAGTTGGTGATGAGTGTCCAGGGCGTGTAGTTGTACTGGCTACGACCTTTGAAGCTATTGTATGTAGCATAGCATCTGGTGCTGCTGCTCGTGGCATTAGGTCCGCTGCATGTGAAGGACGGCTTCGGATAAATTCTAGGCAGTGTAGTTGTCTGCGAGCGAGCTGTTAGCAAGCTTGACTGTAGCAGTCTTCTGGTAGCAGTTTCGATAGAGCGAATCATTTGAGTTGTGTGATGAAACAGGTTCAGAGCGTCTTGCAGGACAGAGCGTTGTGCTCTCACCGCACCTCACCTGCCTTGCATAAGGCCGATTAAGAAGGCCAACCAGAGCCCGAGAAATTGGCAAGATGCTTATCGAGATCAAGGGTCTACCAGGAGGTGAAAAAAACAAGCTTCTCTAACCACTGAGGAGAATGAGAGCATATTTCCAAGCAATATCGCCGCTCTTCACTGTCCCTCGCTGTCCCTTCATTCTTCTCCTCAAGCTCATCACCTCTATGCACAGCCGCACCATTTTTTTGGAGTTTCAAGATGACTTGAAACTTGCCCGTTGACTATCACTGTCTCTCCTAACATGGCGAAAGGCCTCTACAAAGCCGCTGAGAAACAGGCAAAGCTTCGAGGTCTACAGAAACTTAAGTGGTACTGCCAGATCTGCGAGAAACAGTGCAGGGATGATAACGGTTACAAATGTCACATTCTTTCTGACGGCCACCAAAGAAGAGTTCTAGAGGCTGGAGATGCTGGAACCAAATCCGTTCGAAATTTCTCTGACGAATTCAAGGCTGACTTTGTCAAGCTCTTACGTATGAGCCATGGCGAGAAAAAAATAAACGCTAACAAATTCTACAACGAGTATATTCAGAACAAGGAGCATATTCATATGAACTCTACCCGGTGGCATTCTCTGGGATCATTCGTCAGATACCTAGGTGCTGAAGGAATTTGCAACGTTGAAGAGTCAGATCAGGAGGGTCTCACCCTTGCGTACATTGACACAAGAAGACTTGCGACGGAGTCTAACGAGGAGACACAGGAATCGGAAGAGGCTAGGGAAGCCAAGAGCCTTCGAAAACAGATTGAAAGAGCCAAAAAGGCCGCTGCTGCAGAGAACACTGTCTCTGACACACCCTTACCCTCGCCGCCAAACAACTCTGCCGTAGTCAGAGACAATGGGGCGGAGGGACATGGAGTCAAGCAAGCCATCAAAATTCAACTGGGGAAAGTTTCCACGAATTCGACACGTAAGGATATGACCGTTGCAGCTAAATCAGACGCGAAAGTCGTCACGCCTCAGGTCAATATTTTCAGCTCACAAGTGGGCAAGGTTCAAAAGTCAGCCAAAGCTACAGCTGCCACGAGCAAGCCGACAAATGCCTTCGAGCAAATTATACAGAATGAACGGCAACAAAGAAAGTAGTCTGACTTGTGCCGCTGAATTGATCTTGGAGTTTCTGAGACGGAGGTGTTGGAGAGGTTGATGATATAACGCCTGGAAGGCAGCTCTATCGCGGATCTGACAGGCATTATTCAGCTCAGGCGGATTGTGAAGGGCGATACAGCCAACATATCTGAGGCGCTGCCCACGAAGGGGGTCGTCTATGATAAAAAACAAATATGGATCTTATCCGAACGGAAGACAGCAGGTTTTGTGAGGCCTGGGGAACGCCTGGGCCACTCTTGTACCCTGTGCCCTTGTTGTGGCTAGGGAGGTACTCCCGGCAACTGGAAGATGGTCAGCAGATATTCCCAGCATCTTGTATTTTAAAACTTCTATTTATTGATCTCACATTTATCTCAAATTTGTGTGCTTACCATTTCCGAACTGTTTTTGCGCTCTATTACTCGCCACCAGCTGTCGGTGAGTAAGAGGCAGTGTGAGCGGGTCCGCTCATACCCCACAATTATGTCCGCCTGTCACATGTTGCCTAATCAAGAAAAATCAAAAGTCTTCTCTGCATATGGACCTTAAACGTGCCCCAGAACGTTCCTGCCGAGGCATTCGTCACAATCTGCCCGCGCAGTCGTCCAAATTGCGCAATATACAAGTCCCGTCGCAGCGGGTCATGGGAAGTTTAACAGCACAGTGCGCATTTTTCCTAAACCTCTTCTAACCTTTCTTCATCCCACACCCCATCCCCACTATAAATTATCTTCGGCTTCCCTGTCCCATCGGCTTTGGATTCCCCGAGAGCCAACACAACCTTCTCTCTCATCCCCACTCATTAAGGGCTCTAGTTTGTAGCAGATCATTCCATTATTTGATCGCCCACCAGACAAGAACAGGCAAACTTTTAAGTACTCGGGTACTTGTTGGCCGCAGTTCTGGCCCCTCTTGAGCTCCTCCGTTTATGTCACATATCTCCAGACTTACCACCAAGATTTCATCATGGGTCTTTGGTATGGAAGAGGTGGAAGTTCACTCCATCCGTTCATATGAGGAATGGCAGGAATATGCGCAAATGCAGGACCTCAAACAAGGATTTGACGAGTGGAAGAACAAAGAAGAGTCAGACATTTACGATTACGAGCTTATTCGCCATCATCTTCAAGTTCTTCGCGCCGCCCGCGAAAATGGCGACATGGAAAAGCTCAAACAACTAGTTCGAAACATGTTTGAGAGAAATATTGGCAATATTGGTGACACTAGGCTTTATTTTTGCAAGTATGGAACCAAGAGGCTGATCGAAAACTACATCAAGGAGTGTCATGATGCCATTGACACTCTCATGCAGAGCAAGGAGCTCGATACTGCTTCACTATTATCCACCTTTACTCAGACCCGCAAAAAGTACGGGAGAACTGCTCTCGTATTAAGTGGAGGCTCAACGTTTGGAATTCTGCATATTGGTGTCATTTATGAGCTATTTCATGCAAATCTGCTCCCCAGAGTGGTCTCGGGCTCCTCAGCGGGCTCTATCTTTGCATCTCTGCTTTGTATCAAGACAGATGTTGAAATCGATGGTATGCTTGATCTGATTGAGCAGGGATTTGACATCTTCGAAAAGAGAGGAAAAGAAGAGACAACAATGCAATGCCTCTCAAGACTGTTGAAATACGGTACCTGGTTTGACAACAAGTACCTGTGTGAGACCATTCATAATTTGATTGGTGATCTGACATTTCAAGAAGCCTACAACCGGACTAGAAGAGTTCTGAACGTTACTGTATCATCGTCTTCTGTCCATGAAATGCCTCGCTTACTCAATTATCTGACAGCCCCCAACGTCCTGATCTGGTCCGCAGTCTGCGCCTCCTGCTCAGTACCTTTGGTCTTTTCTGCATACGGTATTCTGGCTAAAAATCCTCTAACTGGTGAATCTTATCAGTGGAACCCAGCATCATTCATTGATGGATCAGTTTATTCTGACCTTCCTATGCAAAGACTCAGCGAGATGTTCAATGTCAATCATTTTATTGCTAGCCAGGTGAACCCACATGTTGCTCCTCTGCTAGCTGTTGCTGAATCCTCGCGATCGAAGTGGCTGGGTCTTTGGCTTCGTGGCCAGTACTTCATCTTTGACGAAATAGCGCATTCTTGCGAGATGATGTCCGAACTTGGTGTTATGACAAATCTTTTTATGAAGTTACGGTCTGTTTTTATTCAGCAGTATTCGGGCGATATTACCATTTTGCCGGAAATTTACATGTCGGAAGTCTCGCAGTTGTTCAAGAATCCCGATAGAGAATACTTCGATACGGCTCGCATCAGAGGAAATTTGGCGACCTGGAAAAAGCTTTCAATCATCAAGAACCATACCTCAGTTGAACTGGCTCTGGATCGGGCTGTCTACGATTTGAGAGCTCGTCTAATGCTGTCCAAGCTTGAAGAAAATGAAGCTGTAAGCCTAGACAACGGACACAGGAGACGAAAGTCAGAGGTTCTCAACAGCAAAGAGCGCTCTCAGCGACCCTTATTCAAAAGAAAGAATTCTTGGTCGCCTAGTTTGTCGCGATCTCGTATCTCCTTATTCAGGCATCCCTCGCTATCCTCCATGAGGATTCCTCGGCCTTCCGCTCCTGGCAGTAGTACGCAACAGATTTCATTCCAGCTGGGCATGAAAACACCTGGGATCTCACCTGTTCCTAGCAGGAAACCAAGCATTGATTTGAAACAGCGGCCTGGACTTGGCTTATACGACGAAAACGACTTTATGGACTGAGATTTGTAATATGGAATTAGTTTACGCGTCTAGCTCTGAAAATGCATGCTTCAGATAAATAAATATTGTAATCAAAGAGATTTTAAAGTGTCAGAGGGCTTGAATCTTTGTTTGGACGGCGTATCTCTCTGCGAAATAGAAAATTCCCTCAAACCAGGGTCTAGTAGTGGTTCCGATAGGACAGCAGATGAAGACGAAGACGCAGGTGGCTTTGGAGAAAGTGGAAAACGAGAAATGTGTGCCCGGCTGACCTCATCAGAAGTCTCAATAGGCGGGAGATCCTGTAAAACAGCATAGTGAAGTGATGAAAGAGAGGAATACTCAAACTTCTCCAACGTATCTTGAGGAGCGTCTCGTTTAACAAGGTAAGACAACCAACCAGAGTTGAGTGCCTGGAAATGTTCCTTGGAATTGTCAGTGACAAATCTGCAAGAAGCAACTGAGCGGGCCAGCACTTTTAATTGGTGACCGATATGTCGGGTGTCCTGGAGTACAAGATGTCGAGGAGTGAAATAGTAGTGTCTGAGTCTAGAATTGATCCCTAGACAATATCTCTTGATGTGAGGACCGCCGCCAAGTACCTTCCAGGCTACTTTGCGAGAATTCAGCTCGTCAACGAAATCAACAAAATCCGAAGGAGCATAGTACGACCTTTTCGCCAAAAGGGATTTGACAATTTGATTCTTCATAGCTGATTGAACAGAACCATCTAAACCTGCTGGAAAAACCGCACAAAGAGTAGCATTGACATCTTGTTCAAGGAGCCTATCGAACATGGTTTTATCACTTGTTAGTAGGCTGTTCGTATCCCTAATCTTATTCCAGGCAGTTTCAACTTCATCTCCGGGTAGTGTGATGTTATAATCTTTCGCGACACCTTCAAAAATGGCAGGTACGGAGTGTCTCAGACGAACTGCCAAATTATGGCTAAAGACCACGAATCTGATGGGTGGATTGAACATTCCGATGTGACATCAAAAAGGATCCCTGGAGCTGTTCATCTGATCTCAATCAATTTATTCAGCCGTGCGCGATTGAGCCGGCGGTTGTAGTGTGAGCTGGGTTGGTCAGTAAAAGAGAGATTGTTGGAAGAAAGATTTATTATTAGCTTACTTGCCATTTGTGTATCGTGCTGCCAGCTTTTTTTGGCGTCAGATCTCGTTCGGTTCCGTGGTCCTCAATCCATCTTGAGAATATTCTCTACCTGAGTTGCGCAGGCCAAATAAATTTCAGGCTGACTCAGCTGAAACTTTCCATCAACCCGCCAACATGTCCAAAGTCGGTGTTCTGGTTCTCGGACCCGCAGGTGTAGGCAAGTCTACGTTCTGTTCGTCTCTCATCTCACACATCCAGTCGTTGGGGCGCCGTGCTCACATTGTGAACCTCGATCCCGCGGCCGAACCTACTGAATACGAGTTCACAGTGGACATTCGAGATCTGGTGTCCCTTAAAGATGTTATGGAGGAAATGGAATACGGCCCCAATGGAGGTCTTGTGTACTGCTTTGAGTTTCTGCTACAGAATCTTGACTGGCTGGATGAGGAGCTGGGCGACTATGAGGACGAATATCTGATCTTTGACTGTCCCGGTCAAATTGAGCTGTACACACATATCCCCATTCTTCCGGCTATTGTCAACCATTTAACAAGAAACCTCAACTTTTCTCTGTGCGCTACGTATCTGCTGGAGGCTCCCTTTGTCATCGATAGGCCAAAATTTTTTTCGGGCGTACTTTCGGCCATGTCTGCTATGATTTTGCTTGAAACGCCCCACATCAATATTCTATCTAAGGTGGACTTGATCAAGGATGAGGTCAAAAAGAAGGATCTCAAGCGTTTCTTGTCTCCTGACCCATTGTTATTAGCCAATGAGGCCAACGAGACGACGAACCCCAAGTACCACGAACTTAATCGCAGCATTGCTCAGTTGTGCGACGATTTTGGCATGGTTCAGTTTTTGCCGCTTGAAGCGAAGAACCCAGACTCAGTCAATACGATTCTGAGCTATATAGATGACATCACTCAATGGGCTGAGGGCCAGGAGCCTAAGGAGCCCAAGGATTTGAACGAGTACGAGGGAGAAGAATGAGCATGTATTTATTATCGCCAATAGACGGTTGTTAACCTGAATGGTGCTGTGTGGTATTTCATTTACCGTACCATTGGTTATGCGCTGCTCTGTGATTGAAAGAACAATATCGTGGGGCATCGCACCTCGGAATTTCCCAGGTGTCCGACCCCCCTCCAACCTGCGTACGATCTGATATTTCTTGCAAAAAAGAAGGTTACAGCTAAAAAGCCATAGCTTAGCACTTCCAAAATAGTCAGAACCACTTAGCAAATTCGATCATTCCTGTCTAGGAGCACTCCAGTTTTTGCGATTACGTTTGTCCGTCAGCCAAAATCCCACTAACTGGGGAGAGCCGAGGCTTGAAGAGAGCATAGAGCTCGGATGCGCATTATCTCGCCGTTCTCTTTGCGAGGCCACTGCTTCCCAGTAACATCAATTGACTTTTCAGGGTCTTACCTTGTGTCCGGAGATGAGGGCGGATGGGTGATCTGGTGGTCGCTGCTGACAAGACGGCCGCTTGGAATCTGGCGGCCTCACACTCGAGCCATCTTAACTGTACAGTGGGTCTCGCAAGATACTGTATTGACGCATGGGAGAGACAACAAGCTCTATATGTTCCGGGTGTCAGAACAAGACGGGCTAAGCATCAGCGTGCCAACTCAGCTCTCTATTGGAGATGAGTACAGAAACCCATGGCTCGTACATGCACAGGATGTAAATGCCTTGAACTATTGCGCTGCAAGCGTATGTGGCGAGCTATTAGCTGTTCCCGCGACGATCGATGCTGAAAAGGTTGATGTTTACCGGGTTGGAACCGAGTTGGAACGACCATTCAAGGCTATAGGAGACAGCACTTCTACTGAAACAGGCATTGCCATGGCACTGACATTGAATGAGCATCTGCTTGTTGTAGGCTACGACTCGGGCCATGTTCTTGCCTTTGATTTGTCCTCCTCGACTCCCCAAATGGTGTATTCCTCGCAGTTGCATTCGCAACCAGTACTGTCCCTGTCACGCATGGTTGACGGTATTGTAGTATCATCGGCAGCCGACGCACTGCTTGTCAAGCATGACATTGCAGCTAAATCGAGTAGCGTATCGAAAACAAAGCATTCTGGGCTCACATCCTTGGCGATCCGCCACGATGATAGGCTGTTGCTTGCTGCTGGCTGGGACGGCAAAGCACGGCTGTTCGATGCTGGATGCTTGCAAATGCTCGCAGTGTTTGACGATGACGCTAAAGTTGTGGCATTTGCGTCTCTGCCGGACAGTCCACCGGATAACGCAACACTGGCGCGCTTGCATTCGGCGTTTTTTGCCAAAAATTGGATTGCTGTCGGCAAAGGTTCGGGAGTCATTTCGCTCTACAATATATACTAGTGTTGCTATAAATATTACCGCTGTGTGTAAAACCCGCTTTTCCGTAACTGATGCATTTTCAGCACAATTGAGCTTCGAAAAGGGAGCTCGGGTAGCGATTACTATCGTGCGTTGTGCAAGCCAGAGAAAAGACAGGTTTGGCATTATCAGATTTGTCTTTGGTACGACATGTGGCCCAACCGTTTGCAGTATCAGCTGATCGTTGTCTCATCATCACTCAATTCTATCGCCGGTTTGGCACACTCCAAACACGCGTTCTCAGCTGCCAATCGGCTGAGATGAATGTACTTCATCTCGAGCTGATTAATGGTTCCTATTACGCGCTTTATCGTGGCGTCGACTGTCTTATCGGACTTTGCTACCTCCATTTTCATGTCAGTAAATAAGGCAGTCAACATGTCGGCCTGATGTCTGTGGTGAGATGCAACCTCATCTTTAAGAGTCTGGAGACGAGCCATCAGGCGTTCGCGCTCTCCAACTTGCAGTGACAGTTGCCGTAGGCGAGCCTGGTCCTGGGAACGCTCAGTACGAGCTATTTTTAGCAGCTGAGCAATGTGTTCAAGAGATTGCTTATTTTGAGCTGCCGTTGCTTTGAGGGACTGGCTCAGCACACGGTACTGCGTGTTCAAACGCTTATTGTCTTCTTCCAAACGCTGAACCTCAAGGAGGGACGCGCGAGCCTCATTATTGAGCGCCACCTCCTTGACATTTTGCTGTTCTAGGCGGCGGTCTTTTTGCTTGACTTTGAGTTCCAGTTCAGCTACTCGGCGCTCATACTTGGCAACGTGCTGCAAATGAGTGTTTGACCGGCGTTGCAACAACTGCTGGGTTTCTTCGGACTGCTCGTAGCGCTTTGTGGCGATGATGCGCTGCTCACGCTCCTCCTTGGCAATGGCACGTGCCTCATTCAACTCAAGCTTGAGAGTGTCGATAGAGGCTTGCAGCGACTCGACGCGGGTGCCCGACGAAACTGTGCGTTTCGAAGGAACAAGACCAGAGCCCGACCGCCGCAAACCGCTTGTTGTTTCATTTCTAGATCCAAATAGCGATGAGTCTGAGGGTTGGCGATTATGGCCGCGGGACGAGGGGTTTTGGGAGGGCCGGGAAGACGACTGAGCTGAAGAATCTGCTGCCATTGCAGTAGCCCGCTCTGCGACACGGGGGTCCGAGCTCATTGTAACGCTGTGATCATTCAGCCGATTCGTCGACAGCGCAGAAACCATGGAGCTCATAGCATTCTCGTCGTATTGGCCAGAAAGATAGGGCAAGTTGTTGCGCAACTGCTCGAGGTTTTGCAGCGATGCCGTATGACGCTTAATTTCTTTGCGCAAGCGGTCGGCCTTTTGCGACTCGCTCAGATCCTTATTGAGGTGAGGCGGAGGCTGCAGAGAAAGTCTGTGAGAGGATGTAGAATTTCCACTAGGCTGGACAGAGGCTGCTGCAGGTTGACGACCTAATCCTGCCCTTGAGTCCGCCCTCAAGTCATCGCGGTATGGCTCAGGAGCAGCAGTGGCGCTGGTGACGATCATAGAATGAGGTCTGGCGGAGGGTTGCCGCAAACTGCGTGACATGGAGGTATGCTCTGTGTGGGGAATCAAGTGAGGTGTGCTAGAGAAATGTGGGCAATCAAATGGCGTGTGCTGAGGGGCTTGGAAAGCTTGGGGCTCATCAAACTCTGTTCTGGGAAGTCTGTGAGATGGTGGTGTTTTGGAGGTGGGGGCAGTTGCTCACTACGAAGTGGATAAGGAATGAAACAATAAAGTACGCGATGCAAATAAAAAGGCTTTTGAGGGGTTCTACAAATTGATCACAAGCTGGATTAGGACTGCGTTCTTGTGGCAATTTCTCAATCGAAGTTTTGGGGAAGTAGCAGATTGTGTTTGTAGCTCAGGTCGGCGATTAGCGAAAATAGCACCCAGCAATTTGGCACCGGGGATGCAAGTGAATGCAGTATCGTTTTGGACCGATTACTGGGCAATGCAAATGAGAATGAGAGCTCGGACAGTCGTCGACGACAGCAGTAAATTAGCAAGCAAAAGGATTGGAATGAAAAGTGATTGGGCTAAGGGAGTGTTATATTAGTCCCCCCTAAGTCCCATCTGCTAAAGGCTCAGTGAACTTCCACAACGTGCAGAGGGATTGAGGTCTGTGCGTTGAGCGCAACGACTAAGGATGGCAAGGGAGGGTAGTTTGTAAGAAGAAATAAAATTGAAATCACTCTGGAAACCGAATTAAAAATTTCTAATTAGCGTATTACTCTGCCTTGTTTCGTTCGATAGTTTTTGTCGATTAGTTTAGGCCGCTCTGCTCGTTCTGGGTCAGCGCTGCTCGGCCGAAAATTTCATGTACAAGGATCCTTGGCGCAGCGCAGGGCATATGCACAAGCACAGAGTAGGGTGTAGAAAAGGAAGAGGGAAGGAATACTAGAAATTCATAGCTGAAATCATTCACAAGAAACAAAACTGAACCTGAGAGTGAGTCCCGGCCCTGCTGGGGCTCTGCTCTAAATTTGCCACAAAACACCGGGCCTAGTGGGCAATGCTGGGCAGGGGATGTCCTATCGTCACTTTTAGAGAGCGAGCAAACGCCAGGCATTACAATAGTCAAGACCATAGCTCTAGGATGATGAATCTGAGTACATTTTTGTCATTTCCTTATGCTGGTTGCTTTTCTGCTATAGCTTTTCATAGCACTTAAAATTTAATATGTACGTAGATGCAGGGCCCATGCATGAACACACTTACAGGAAGGTCTGTAGGAGAAGCTTCAACTGGCCTCAGCCTAAAATTTTGTCACAGAATATGCGCAGAGATAATTCGCTAAGCGGACAATGGCTTTCAGTCAGTTCAGCTAAAAATTTTGGTTTGCGCGCTGACAGTTATTCAAGTGAATGAACCAAGTACTTTCAAAAACGGATTGTGCGACCAAACCGCACTGCACTAAAGTCACGCAGCGACTGACACAGTTAGCTTACCCAGATTTGACGTTGTTGTTTGAAACGGTCGGCTATCAATCGACGTTATATTATATGTACGATCCCTGCAGGGACTATGCAAATGCGTGGACAGCGTTAACTGCCCAACCCCAAGTTCTTCATCATGTTTTGCATCATCGGATTGTTCATCATACCCTGCAATTGGCTCATATCCGGCATACCACCGCCGCCCAACAGTGACGACAAGTCCGGCATGCCACCGGGCATGCCACCTGCACCACCCGTCATAGCCTTCATACGACGCTGAGCCTGGGCAGCCATGGCCGGATTATTCTGCACTTGCTGCATGCGCGACAACATGCCATTCTTGCCACCCATCTTTTTCACCATACCAGCCATCATTTCTTGTTGCATAAGAACCTCCTCAACGTCTCGAACAGCTGTTCCTGAGCCGCGCGCTACCCGCACCATGCGCGACGGCTGCTCGCGAAAGATCTTGCCATCACTGTCCAACTCTTTGTCAGTCATGGAGTCCATAATGTAAATTGTCACCTTGAGCTTTTGGTTTGTGTCTCCCTCGTTCATTTGGCCGGCAATCTGCGACATCCCGGGAATCATTGAAGCAACCTTGGAAAGCGGGCCAAGCTTCATGATATTGCTCATTTGGTCTCGCAAATCACGTAGCGTAAAGATACCTTTGGAAAAGTGCTCGGCAGCTGCCTTCTGGTCAATGTTGAGTGTCGACATTTGCTCCATCAAACCCTGGAGGTCGCCAATGCCCAGCAATTTGGAAACAAATTGCTTGGGGGAAAACGACTCAAGATCCTGAATGTGTTCACCCGTACCGATAAAGACGATGGGGGTTTTTGTAGCAGCTACGGCTGAAATGGCACCACCACCCTTTGCATGGCCATCCATCTTGGTGAGAAGTATGGCACCAAAGTTGGAGCTCTCTTTGAAGGCCTTTGACTGGTTTTCAGCGGCCTGACCAATCGAGGCATCCAGCACCATGATGGTTTGATTGGGTTTGACAGCATGGCCAATCTGCACCATTTCGGCAAAAAGCTCGCTCTCCTGCTGGTGTCGGCCTGACGTGTCGACAATAATGATATCGAATTTGTCTTTTCTAAACTTGTCAACACCTTCCTTGGCCACCTTGACAGGGTCAGGTTCAGTGTAGGATCCGTAGTAAGGAACCTTGGCCTTTGTAGCATTTTGCTTGAGCTGATCAAAGGCACCTGCGCGAAACGTATCTGCGCAGACAAGGCCAACTTTGAAGCCTCGTCGTTGGTAGTAGACGGCCAGTTTTGTACAAGAGGTGGTCTTTCCGGCACCCTGGAGACCGACAAACATGATAATGTTGGACTTTCCCTTTTTGGGCTTGAAGGGCTCTTCATGGCCGTCAACAAGAGCGCAGAGTTCGTCAAAAACGGCCTTTTGAATCGTTCTTTTGCGGGCAGCAGCTGTCACCGAGTCGTCCTTGAAGTTGATCTTGGATTTGATTGAGTTTCGGAGGTTGGCTACCAACTTGATATTAACGTCTGATTCAAGCAGGGCGGAGCAGATTTCTTTGAGCATAGCATCGACAGCCTGTTCGTCGATATTGCTGCCCTTGGCAAGGTCGCCTACAGCAGCATTGATTCTGCGTCCAAGATCTGCGAGAACCATGGTGAAGAACAGAAGACTGGAAGAAGAGAAAAGGAGACTGAGGTGGAGAATTCACTGAAGTGCGGTGGGAGATTGGGGGTAAGCGCTGGCGGAGCTGGGAGGAGCTGGTGAGGCAGAGACGTAGCGGAGAGGGCCGCAAAGGGGAGAGGCTGGCTAGAAGAAAATAAGTATTTCAAAGTGATGTATAATTCTTTATTTTTTTGTCAACCAAACTCCATTCCAGCTCAAAGAACTGTGGTTGTCCCTCAGTCTTTGCGTACTAGCTCTCAACCCAGGCGGATTGCCCCGTCTTGCCCCGTATTACCGCCACCAATTACTGGGGCCTACTAACCACCCACCCACTCTTAAAGTCACTACATCCGCTTCGACGTCCACTAACCAATCTAACCATATATCTCTGCTGCTTTGGCATGCCCCCTAACTACCTCTGTATATTCAACCCAAAACTAGCATCTGGAGGTGAATCGGAGGAAGCCCTTTTTCGCCAAATTGTCTTTTACTATGGCGACGACCGCTCCTCTGGCGTCCAGCTGAACAATATCGGCCTAGTCCAGGCCATTATCGCCTTTGGCCAGTCCTTTTCCAATAAAGAAGACGTTTCGGTGGTTGACACCTCAGAGGCACGCTCCATTTATCAGGAGCTTGAGCCTGATTGGTGGATTGTTGCATCGTTGCCCAACGAGCCTCTGGTGGATGCGGATGTGTTGCGGGCTCAGCTGCGCAAGGCGCATCGGCGATGGACTCTCCACCATGGCAGTTTGGAATGGAATTTGGACCAAGCTGGCCGGTCAAAATTGATGGAAGTTCTGGATAGCTGGTGGACTGCCTTTTGCAATACTTGGTTCCCACAGCTTGGTGGCCAAGGCGTCAATTGCACTCTACAGGGCACGAGAATGAGCAATTTGAAACCCGGAAAAGAGGCTCTGGAGGCTGTTGACGTGTTTCTCAAGTCAGAAAAGAGTGCAGATATTGAAAACATGTTTGTGATTCGTCCGGCTGCCCAGGGTTGTGTTTATGCGTCAGCCCAGGGCTCTTGGGCCGAGGCTGTGGTTGATTGGATTCTGGATTGTGATGAATGCGGGGATCCTACTGTTTATTTGAATGACGCTGGTTTTGTATATCACATGATGCCGCTCACTGGTGGTGTCAGTGAGGTGATTGAGACCAACAACGGAAAGCAGGCTATAGTGTTGCAAGATCCAGACCCAGAGCTTCTGGAGTCAGAGGAAGAAGTTAATGAACCCTTGGAGGAGTCTAATCAGACAGAACGGTTGAAAGAACCTCAGGAGGTGGCAAATCGAGCAGAGGAACAAACGAACACAGTTGAACTGCATCCGGAACAGGGAGAGCTAAACTCATTGCAAGAAGCAAACCAGGAATTGGATCACCCACAAGTGGAATCAATGCAAGACACAACCACTGACCTTCCAGCAATAGACCAACCACAAACTGCTTTTTCCAACATGATCAACTCTCTCTCTATCCCTTCCATTCCATCCATTCCGGCTATGTCAGTTCGCAGTCTTAACGTTCCCAACCTCAATGTTCCTACTCTTATGGTCCCTTCCATTTCCCTCCCACACGTCAAGCTTTTCAAGTCTGCCGGAGAAAATATTGGCGATGCTTTCACTGACGCATTAACCGCAGCTAAAGACTCTGCTAGTCAACTCATCTCCGCTTTTCCCAAGCTGTCTTTTGCTACTAAAAAGCCCGGCGTTGTGGAAAGCACTGCGGCTGCTGACTTGTTTGACTCTCGCTTTCTAATTGGGCTCATGGGCAAACTAGAAGATGAATCTGGGGAGATTGAGATCAACAGTCAAGAGGTAACAGCCAAGCACATTTATGGGCCAGACAACCGAGCCTCTAACATTATTGTGTACTGTCGGCGTCCGTTTATTTTTGCAATTATTGTCAAAAAAGACTCGCCAGCCATCCAGGACGTGGAGTTTTACACCAAGCTCCATCTCAAGCTGGCATCGCTGGTGGAGCCACTCTACATTGGTAAGCAGCAGGGACTGCCCCGCTTTTACCACATTTTGGTTGATGAGGAGCGCCTGACGCATCAGTCGACGATTCCACCTATTCCCAAAATCACTAAAGAAATGCTTGAGCAGGAGGAGCCAAGCGTGGCCAAAAAGCTGATGGTGTTGAGAACAGAGCTAGATGGGCTACATGCGTGTGCGCTGGCACTGCTTAAAACCGGAGAAACGCGGCGCCAGCTGTCGATGCAGACAAGTTGGAATTGGTGGATCTACTACTCTGCACTTCCCAATAAGAAGGTGGTTTTTGCTCGTAGGGGTCACACTAAGGAAGGAATCCTGGGCGGTTGGAAAGATGCCAGGATCTGGTTGGAACAGATTGCCCAGGGTGAGGAGGTTTTATAGTTATTTATTCGATCGGTTATCGTGAGCAATGCCCGCGATTCTATTCTCAAGCTGGATTCAGCTGGCTCATGCTCCCAAGTCTACCGGCTAGGCCTTGTTCCGCCCGTATCGTCCTGGGGCGGCATTCCGAGTGACCCGGGATGCAGCTGGGCGCTGCAGTGAATGCTAGGGCAATGCATTACTAACAGTGACTTAAGCTCTAGCAGTCGAAAATGGGCCCCTCCCTCGCCAAGTCCTTGGCACTCCGCCCTCTTCTCCCGCACGCGCTCACATCACGAATAATATGCGGGTGGCCGGGAAGCCCCGGAATGCCATGTCACAGGCGGCCCCTGCACTAGCGTGTTCTCGGGGGCTGAAATTACGACGACTGTTTTCAAGTCTTGAACTCTGGAAAAAAGACCAAGTCTACCTGTCTTTATTATACACCCCTCTACCTTTCTATTGATTCTATTACTTTCTCCTCTTTTCTCCTCCCATTCAAAATCTGCATAGCTGACGTGTCCCGTGCTCTTCCCTTCAGGCCACGTTCCCGCCTAAAGCGTCCTAAAGGCGCCCCGAACTCTAAAATATCCCCCCTCCCAAAATCCTCTGTGGGAGAACCATCCTTCTCCACTAGTCTTGGAGACACTACACAACTAATAAGGAAGGAAGAGCCAGGTTCAATCAGTCAACTTTAATTAGCCAGGGAATACAGCTGGATTACAATCAAATAGGACCATCCATTCCAGACCATCCAATTCCTCCGTCCTATAGTCCACTACTATTGGACCGGGCATGAACAAGCACATCCGCACGAGCTTCAACGTTTCACGTGCGGGCTCTCTTGACCAGGAATTTCTAGATTCCGCATCTTCCATTTCCGGTTGTGTTCCTTCAGAGTCTTCTGGGACTGCTGTGGCTATTAGCATGGAGCCTTTCCGCAAGAATAGTGGCGCCCAAGCGCGTGGATCGCGCCTCTCGCAAGACTCGCTTGGCACCTTGGACAGCACGGAGCCAGTGCTGGAAGAGCAGCAACCGCTGGTTTCTACTGTAGCTCCGACCACAGCCCATCACAACCACAGCAAGGGCCGGTTCTCCCGCCTCTCTGCTATTCAAAAGGCCGTCTCGAAATACATCAAATTCATTGGGCCAGGAATTTTGGTTTCCGTCTCATATATGGATCCAGGCAACTACTCTACTGCTGTTTCTGCTGGCGCTATGTATCAGTACAAGCTTTTGTTTGCCATTCTCGTTTCCAACCTATTTGCAGCCTTTCTCCAGACTCTGTGCGCCAAATTGGGCTCCGTTACAGGTCTAGATCTGGCCCAAAACTGCCGACGGCATCTTTCGCGCAAGGTTTGCATTCTCATCTACGTTCTTGCAGAGATTGCCATCATTGCAACAGATCTCGCAGAGGTGGTTGGAACCGCTATTGCACTCAATATTTTATTTGGCATCAATCTCTCTGTTGGCGTGGCCATCACAATCATTGACGTGCTTCTCGTCCTTATGGCCTATCGTCCAAACGGACCCGTCCGGGCAGTTCGTTACTTTGAGTATCTGGTCTCCTTCTTGGTCGCCGTCGTTGTCATTTGCTTTGCTATTCTGCTCGTGAGCATTGGACCCATGGACACAGATGACATTTTCCGCGGCTTCTTACCGTCCAAGGAGCTCACAGAAACAAAGGGCTTGTACCTCGCCTGTGGAATCTTGGGTGCAACCGTCATGCCTCACTCACTGTACCTTGGTTCCGGTCTCGTCCAGCCCCGCCTCAAGGAGTATGATTTGCGGCATGGCATTTACTCAGAACCGATCAATGACGACCGCTCCAACCAGACCGAAGACGACGACTATGAATCAAAGTACAAACCATCCCTGCGGGCCATCAATTACGCCATGAATTTTACCATCATTGAGCTTGTAGTATCTCTCTTCACAGTAGCCATCTTCGTCAACTGTGCTATTCTTATTGTCGCAGGTGCCACCCTCTCATCAGATAAAAATGGTGGCCAAACTGGTGGCGATGTTGATGCAGATCTCTTTTCCATTTACGACATGCTCAAGGGCTATCTCGGCCAAATGGCCGCTACTGTTTTTGCCTTGGCTCTTCTATTCTCTGGTCAATCTGCTGGCATTGTCTGCACTCTCTCGGGACAGATGGTTTCTGAAGGTTTCCTCAAGTGGTCTTTTCCGCCATGGGTACGACGCCTTGTCACACGTGTCATTGCTATTGCCCCCTGCTTTTTTGTTTCCGCCTTCGTTGGCAGAAAGGGGCTGGCGGATGTGCTCAATGCGTCACAAGTTGTGCTATCACTACTTCTACCATTTGTGACTGCTCCACTGCTCTACTTCACTGCATCCAAATCCATCATGAGCGTTCCTGTTATGGAAGGTGATGAGGCCATTAGTGGAAGTGTGCCAGCGTCTCCGGGTAGATCGGGCCACATTCCACTCGCCACGGACGATAACGAGAGTCCTAAAGTTGTTGATCTTAGCAATTCGCGCTTGACTAACATCACAGCTGTAACCAGCTTTCTGCTCGTGTCCGGCCTCAACTTTTTCCTCCTCATTTCAATGGCATTGGGCGAGGATGTGCCGCTTTAAAACAGTCTGCATGAGCTCTATTTATTTCCATACATAACCCCCTTGCAGCATCCAAGGCATTCATAATAAATTAAAGACATCCATATATCTCTTAGCGCTTCGTTTTGTTGTACTTTGTGCCAATTCTCGTCTGGTTGGCGAGGGGTCGCTGCGCCTTCGGATCTGGCACGGGCAGTGTTCCTGAGTAGTTGGCTGCCAGCACGGGAAGATACTGCGATGTGTTGAGAGCCAGGTCTTTGGGCGTGGCATCTTTTGCGACACGAGCCAGCAAGTTTTGTATTTTGTGTGCCAGGCGACGCTCTTCTGATGAGACGGGAATTGTTGATGGTGCTAGTTCGCCTGGACCAGGATCTAAAAGACGAATTCTCTGTAGTTGTTGTAATTCAAGAAGCATTAGTGAAATGAGTTCCAGCTCTTTGCCATGCTCAGCCGCCTCGAACTCGTCATCGTCAATGAAAGAGCCTGGAGTCCACTCAATAACCTTCAGAATATCAACATCAGCTGATGAAACGCCGTTGGACTTCGGTTCGACAGCATTAGGGGATTTTCCATCGATCTGCATGTCATTAGAATCTTCCAACTCAGCTTTGGCTGGAGTGGCCGGCGACTTGGATCCAGGAGCCGCTGTTGTTAATTCTTCATCCGCTACGGTCCTTGAAGGTTCACCCATTTCAACATCCAGCTTATTACGCCCCTCCAAAAACTCTACCAGCTTCTGTTCTCCTGACTTTTCGTACCAGACCTCAGAGGCAGTTGCACTATCAAAAACCACTCGGGAATCCTCAACAGACGGGGCAAAACTCAAGTAGTCGCCAAAGGACAGCCACGAGCCCGTAGCCATAGCGGTATCGACGGGATGTTTGAAGTTGCGCATCATTTCCGTGGGCGGGAAAGCCGGGTGAGGAACTGAGGAAGTCATAGGCGCGGAGACAGATAGAGTGTGTGCTGAAGTATTGCCCTCATAAGAAACAACTTTGGTACTTTTGAAAGAGCCAGCTGTTTGAGATTCACGTGTATCAAGGACAGACTTGCCTGTCAGCGAAGAAAAAAGAG
Source organism: Grinbergsozyma bentonensis (assembly GCA_030561725.1). Taxonomy (NCBI): domain Eukaryota; kingdom Fungi; phylum Ascomycota; class Dipodascomycetes; order Dipodascales; family Trichomonascaceae; genus Grinbergsozyma; species Grinbergsozyma bentonensis. The sequence continues at coordinate 259,280 of JAKTYB010000003.1, read as the reverse complement.
GCCCGTTTTGGGCCAGGATGTAATAGGCCTCACCGTATGGGCGCTCAACTTCCGTGTAAATTTTGTGGGCATCGCCAAAAACGTCACTCTGGAAATCTGTTTCTTCGATATCGTCACTTTCGGTATCCTTTTTGACAGTGAATAGACCTAGCCTGTAGGCTTCTCGCGTAACCAAGTCAAGCGCAAAGCGATAAACCTGGTCGACTTCGTTATACTCAGATGTGCCAATGTCGTGGTTGTAAATAGCTGACTCTGCCGCTGCTCGCAGGTCTACAATGAACTCCTCCACCGTCGTGTATCCTGGGCCAGTCAATTTGGAATAAACGGTGGCCTTAGGCTTGGTGTTGGATAGGTTTGTCTTTAGGATGCTCTCTCCTACAGCTGTGGACGCGACGACCTCCGCAATGTTGTTGAGCAGAGCTTCGAGCGACATTTTGTGCGGCTATCTGTCAAATTGGTTCTGTTTAGTGAATGTGCTGAAAAAGCTTAGTGTCGGTGGGACATTGGAGCTGCAGGCTGCTGAGAGTTCTGGAAGCGCTGTTGTCGAGGCGGCTGGGAGAATACGTGGGAGACATTTCCAAGGCAGGCCACACTTGCTCATGGGTGGGTGTAAGTAGCGAGCCTAAATTGTTGAAAAGTAGAGAGTATTTTGCTAATAAAGGAGCAGAAAAATGATGCCTACTAGTGTCTACTAGCAGAATCTCACTAGCGCTTGCATTTCTTTGCTCTACTGAATATAAGTATATAATGCTTCAGACAAATGGTACAGCCATAACGCATCTGATCGCTTCCTACGGAACCATGCTCTTCTAGGACGATGACTTGCTGTACACCTGATCATACATGCCAAGTGCCTTCATGGGGAAATAAAATTTGTAGTTCGGGTACTCAATTGCGCATGAATGATTGAAAACACCCTCAACATGGCAAACATCATAAGACCCATCTTTGTTTTGATGCTCAATAAGCCATTTAATGCCCTTGTCCATCACCGCGCGGTCAGGATACTGCGCCAAGATCAAGGCGATCAAACACCAAGCAGTATTGACCGGAGATGAGTCTCTAGCCACGTATGCAAACACTTCGCAAGTGCGGAAATCCTCTCCCCATCCTCCGTCGGCGTTAACGTGATTGACAAGAAAATCGCACCCCTTTCTGACAGTCTCACTATTGTTATAAGTGTAACCTTGCGTACTGAGTGCCTCAATGGCGAACATACCAGCATATGTATAACATACACCCCAAGATCCATACCAGGATCCGTCTGGAGACTGGAAACGAATAATATAGTCAAGTGCAATGGAGATAGACTCATTGATCTCAGCCGATCGGTACTTTGAGTAATTGGTGAAATAGGTCATGCCTAGAACAGAAGAATCTGTACACTCAACGTAAGGGTACTCCACCATAATATTACCAAACACCTCGGCGGGGTTCAACTTTTCAAGTAGCTCTGTGCTTTTGATCTTTTCGTAGGATGAAAATGCACCGTAATGAAAGGAACCAACATTTTGAAGTGTCATCAAAACGTCAATACCATCACACAGCCTGTCCAGCGAGATCTCATCCTTAAGATACTCGAGGCCATCAACGTTTTGAACCATAAGTATGGCCTTAATTGCTTCTGCCGTACAGTCGGATACTGTAAAACCTTGAGTCTGTGTGGAGAATGGCCAGCCTCCGTTTCGGTGGTCTCGAAATGATCCAGGTACGCAATCGGTGACAAACTGACTGCGCACAAGGAACCTATAGCCTTTGACGAGAAACTCATGATTTTCTGGATCCTCGGCAAGACCAGCCATCACACTGTACTGTAGTGCAAATGCCACATCCCATACTTGTACGCCGTTGGTACCGGACATACTGAGACCCTCAGGGGTCATGAACAAAAAGTCAGGCCATCTTTCGAGAAATCTCTGAACATAGGGTGATTCCATGCCAAATCTGTGCTTTAGAACGATCGCATTCATAGCATTGGAGATAGGAGCAATGGCCAAGAAATCGGTATTTTCACAGTCCTTGAGGATGAGGTCAACGACATAGTCATTGCACAAACTTTGTAGCCATCGAGGTCTGATGTACTTTTCGTACTGTACCATGAACCAGTTCGCGGTATCAAGCAGTTTAGTATGCGGATAGTAAAGGTCTACACTGCATATTGTATTTCTGTGCTTTGAAAAGTCAATTGTGTCAAAAGGGTGAGCATAGATTTCCTTTCTCAACTCCAAAATCAAATCATTGACAGGAATAGATATACGATTGCTCGAAAGGTAGGAGAGGGGCAAGTAAATAGCTCTTGTATGCACCCACCAGCGGCCCGGATGGATAACGACAGAGTATGGCAGCATCCAAAACTCCGGAGGAGCAGGATTCACGCCTGACCAGTCAAAGAGATTCAGAATGGCAAGATAAGCTTTTCCCCAGTGTGGATTTCCAATTGCCCCACCCATATTCAATAGCGTTTTCCTTGCCTTCACAAGCGCGGGATGACTCGCTGGCATGCCTAGAAGGCGGCAAATGACGTAGTTTATTGTGGTTCCGAAAACGGTAGACTTGTCGTAGGAATGAAGTCCCCATCCTCCATCAACCGGATGCGCACGGTTGATGAGATAACGAGTGATTTCAATTCTTTCTTCCTCGGGGAACGGGACCCCGAGATAAGTTCGGGCCGTAACGTAGCCAATTAGTAGAAACATTGGACCAGAGTACTGGCAGGGGATAGTTCCACAAGGGTCCTGAAGATATTTGAGAAAGTCAAGGCACGACTGCGCGGCTTCTTTTGGTGACCTTGAGCCATCTGCTTTGGAGGGTGGAGGTGTCTGTCGGAGCTGATACTTTGTAAAGTTTGTGGCTTGTGACATTCCATGAGAATCATATATCCAATTTTGCTTGCCAAGGTCATCGCAGTGGAGTCGCCATTTAGAATGGTCTGTTTTTGGCAAGCCATAGGTGTCGGATGGAAAAACCGACTCCTTCATGCTAGTTGCCGGAGGAAGATGTGGTGTTGGTGAACAGTGGCCTGTTCTTGGGCTAATAAAATGCGGGGTGAATGGCGGGTCAACGAATAAATTATTACCCTCGGAACTCCTGAAAACCTATAATTAAGTGAGGACGCGTTGCTGGGACTTTGGGGATCCGAGGTTGATTGGCTTTGCAGCGACCGGGTTAGCTAAATGTGTCGAAGCCGACGGCCTCGATGGAGTAGATACGACTCAGAATCTTCATCTACATAGCGACAGTAAATACAGCCACTGTCACTTGCTGTCGTTCCAATCCATGACAGCTGATTTTTATTCTGATAGGGGCTCAGCTTTTTCGAAATAGTATTGCATATAGCCTTCCGTAACTTGATTGTAGCTAGTAGATCCGCCCACTTTTCTTTATTGTTCTACAAGAGATTCACTAACCAGGTCAAAGCTTAAGTCATGGGATTTTTGGAGCTGTCAAAACTCTACGAAGAGTTTGAAGTTGTAGGTTCCCTTGGCAGCCTATCAGCTAAGCTTCGCCAATTGCCTGCGAAGTTTTGGCCAAAGTTATTGACCCCCAATCAAACCTTTTCAAGGCTTGACCAATAATGCAGCTGCCTAAACACAAGATCAACTACACTATTAATCCATTTGGCTGTTACTAAGCTCCCGTTTCTTGGCTTGATTAAAATTACTAATCAGAGCGTGCTGCCCTACTACTTTCAAAGGCCCACCAGGGTAACGTAACTAGAAAGTTTGTACTCTGTGGCTCACTGGGACTTCAATCTCATCCCGAACACAGTTTTTGTTGGAAGCTAATTACAAACCTTCTAGGACTGAGAGCCTTGGTCTATACTTCTACAGATGGATAATGTAACGCAGAAGGCCGAGGAGGGTCCTGTGGAGAGGTACGCTGAGGAGACTTCTACGGCTGTTGTCAATATCCCAGAAATGGCCACTGATGGTAGTCAGCCCCTTCTTGAATTGGTCGTTGACGACAAGCCATCTCGTCCACAACCCGATCAAGCCTCGAGAAAACGGCATCATTCACCGTCGACCGACTTTGTCGACGTCATTCCAATCAACAAAAGAGTCAGAAAGCACAGCCTCTGGGATGTCAAACCGGAAGGTTATGAGAAAGTTACTAACGAAGTAGCAAAGCTGTCTGGTCTCTTTCCTGGTCCTGGAGCTCTGAGAGTTGTGGACGAAGAAAAATTAAAAAATGCGCTCAAGGGAAATGGTCTGCAGGGCACTGTAATCTCTACGGACAAAATGAGAAATTTGTATCCTGACGAGTCTCGTTATGCTAGAAGGGTCATCCTTAGTTCAGAAAATGGTGCGCCTGATGTCGAAGTTTTACGAGAATTCCTCAATAGTAGTAGGTGGAGCGATGAGTCTGCTCAACAAAAGGATTCGAAAGATTCCATCGAGGCCGTATTTTTGACATTCTTGGCTAAGAATGAGGTTATGGTTCAAACAACATCTTGGAAGGCTGCCTCGGTGGCAGTAGCAGCATCTGGAATGCTCAGAGACCCCAATATAACCGTCAGACGACCCCGAGATTATATTTCCCCTGCTTCCAAGGTTCCGGGCGAAGAAAAGAAAAAACCTCATGACCAAGACAGGCCAGCTACGAACTCAAGACATGTTATTGCAATATCTCACATCGATCCAGACCTAGATGCTGATGAATTGAGGGATCTGCTTTCAGTATATGGAGATTTAAGCGAGTTTGAAATGATTATGAACGAGGATGGTTCCAACCATCGTGGAATCGCATTGGCTAGATTTGCAGACGAAAGAGTCACCGACACAGCCCTGACGGAATTGAACGCTATGGAAGAGTTTGGTTTCAAGGCTATCGATGTCCACAAGGGGTCGCAACAATCTCCTGAAATGATGCTCGACGGTGCATCCACGAACTTTAGACGAGCCTTGACGAATCATATTTCCCGGGCCCAGGGCAAAGTGGTTCAGTTCTCCAATATTGCGAGTGAGCAAGACTTTGTTGACGATGATGACTACAATGCAATTACTGCCGAATTTCGTAAGGGATGTGAGACCCTTGGAGGTGTCTCAGAGGTCAAAGTTCCGCGCACAACTAATGGAGTTGGTAGTGCGTTTGTTATGTTTCAGGATGAAAACAAAGCTGGTAAAGCATTGGCATTTTTGAACGGTAGGAAGTTCAATGACAGAGTAGTCATTACGTCGCTTTACCCCGAGGAGCAGTTTTTATTCAACGCGTTTTAACCCAGGGTCGGTTTTACAGAACAAAGATGGGCACTTTTTCATCTCCTGTATTTCGCAAGCTTCTCTGAAATAGTATCATCGTACGCATGTCTGACCAGCAGATCATACAAAGGTTCCGGAATTTTTTGGATGAACGAAATGCCGAGTTTGATTATATCCTTCGATTTCAGCGGAGGAAAGGATCGCAGCACTGATATTGGCGACTTGGATGCCAACAGCTCTTCTCTGAAAAGAATAAGCTGTGCGATAACAAAGAGTATGTTCATGTGAGCGCCATAAGCGAATAAAAAGTCCCATAGCGCTAGTACCTCAGTCAAAGGTGGTGTACACGCACTGAGGGTGAGTACGGAGGGGAAGGCATAAAGCTTGGCAGAGAGCATTTTGCTCTTCAAATACTCAAACAGGGTAGGATCGATGAGCTCCAAACAGTAGTCCAATAAAGTAAGTCCATCATGGACACCTTGCATGGTAGGCACAATATAGCGAGGACAGTCTCTACTCAAAAACGTCTCAAACAGAGAATAGGCCTGAGCTTCCGATTTGCACACGTAGAGAAATGGAGCCACCAAAACATTCATGCCCTGGACATATCCGCCCTTTTCTGAGGAATTCGCAAAGCCATTGAGTACACGAATCAAGGCGTTTTCAGAAACACGGTTATGAAACTGAGTGTTACCGGTAAGAGTACGGAAGGTATCATCTCTAATTTTAGAATAAACTCGAGAAGGACCGGCCTTGACAGTCTGGAGGTAGAAGTTGCTAGTTGATGGCGGGACGCGAAGCAGAATGGCCCAGACGTAGGCTCTGTATGGGGATTCAGGAAGCAGGCCTTCAGAGAGAACAAGGTAGCGGAGTTGGGAAAGGGAAGATTCCAGAAAATTCGAGGGCCTGGAGACAAGAGCTTCGATCGCATCTTTTTTCCTGCCTTTTTTTTCATTGCTTTGATGCGAGGCCTGGCGCATTGTGTCGGAGAGCTAAAATGAGGTAAAGTAAACAGAAGTGGTTCGTAGTAACTCCGCTGGCACCCTAGGTAGTGGACTCCCGAGAGTAGTTGTGTAGAAGCTTTCTCTGGGAGATCAGAGGAACAAGGCTCGGTGAGGGTGAGGCAGGCAGCATAACCCATCACTAGAAGAGAAAATCATGAAACGCAACTGATGCAGTCTACTTCGGTGTTTGCCTCACAATTTTCAACCTGGCAGTCGACAGTAAGGCCAATACTGAAAAAAAGTTATTGCAGTCATTACTGCTGAAGCTCACATCGAGCTTGGGATTTTATCTCCTCTTCTCAAGCAGGAAATGGGAGTTAGGGAGTTAGCGTTTTCGCCAGAGCACAGCATGTTGTCGTGCTGCAGCTGAAACTTGGTGCTGATAAGGGAAAAACGTGCTGACTACGCTAAATTTCATCCACGTGGGTACTAAAAGTGTTCAGTTATCTTTCGTGAATGCTAGTTCGTTTGCGTTCAATCTCTTCCCCTTCGAAGTGCCTCGGTGTGGCTAGTCCACATTCTTCCCAGCGGTCATCATACCCAGATAGTAGCACCGTTTTGGGCAGACCCAAGTCAGCCTTTGGGAGACTGCACAAACCATAACCAGTCCAGTATCTCACAGCCTGCACTAGTATTCCGACAGATATAACAGAATTAGGATTATGAAGAACGATCAAGACTTTTAGTATCCCAAGAACTTTAGGACTCGGAATGACTAAGATAGCATCTTATTGATCCGCTAGTGCTTCTTCTTCCCCGCTCTCTAGAATAGGTGACTGGTCACCATGATGGCAGACACGGCGCGTTCCGCCCATTTTGTTCTATCGAAGTTGTCCAAAGAGGAAGGTGGTGTAGGGGTCCAAGGCATCCGACGCGAGACGTTTTGGACGTGTTCAAAAAAACAAAAAAGGCCCTATAAATATGGCCTGAAAATAAGATGAGAAAAGGTATGTGTTCAAGTTTGCTAGACTATTAACCGACTTTATTTTGTCTGAAAAGCCTTTTGAACATCCTCTTCAGAGTCCTAGCACCTCACATCAGTCAGCTTCCTACGAATGAGTGATAAGAGATGGGACTAAAAAAAAACAAATAAAAATGTAAACGCCGTGCAGGCACAGCCGCCCTCCGGAGCCGTGCCCTGATACGGCGGCGATATATCTCCGCTCTCTCGCTCTCCTAATTTTCAGCATCCTAACTACCATCGGAACTGACCACATTCAACCAATAATGGCTGTTTCTTGTCATGGTCCTATTTGGCTGAGGGATGACTTTGACCTGTGTTTTCAGCACAAAGTCTTCGAGCTATGGCCGCTGCTCATTACCTTGTCAATCTCCATAGTGGTTCTTATTTACTGCGAAGCTCCCCGTTTCCTGGCGAGTCTTCTAAAACTCAAGTCTAATGGATATGATCCCCTTCTTGTTTCTTCGGACTATCCGGCCTCCTACGGATCCACAGCTGATGCCTCAGCTCAGATTGTCCCCGGCGGCCCGGACAAGGATGACCCTGGCTCTCTGTTTCCCAAGGGTGTGACCTACGTAACCGTCGTTCGGTCAACTTCGGAAAGGCTCCGTGTCGCTGCTGAGGCCCTTTTCACTGCCATCAATTTCGCCTTGGCTCTTACTGTTCTATTCTATGCGCCTTTGTCAAGTGAGTGGAGCTCGACTGGTAGTCAGGGAGTCCCCGTCGCACTGGTTGCTTTCTGGGGTTATGCCCTTGTCTTTGTCTTAATCAGAATTGGTGCTGCGTCCGTCAAAAAGGTGCCCTCCGGTGGCCTCTGGTATCACTCTACCATCCTCTACATTGTTGCCTTTCTCTTTGACATTCCAGTTTTCAGAAGCGCATTAATGAACCCCTACGGTCCATCGTCAAGAACCTGGCACATTGCTTATTTTACCAGTACGTTTATTCTGGCCACCCTCAACTTCACGGCCTCGATTGGAGACAAACCAATTTCGCTCTACGTCTCCCCCGGAACCGAACCTTCCCGTGAACCGATCTCTTCACTGTTTTCTCTTTCTACATACTCTTGGATTGACCCAATTATTTGGAAGGGATACTGGAACGCTCTTCAAATGGACGACCTCTGGGATCTTAGAGCTGATGACCATGCAATCTTTACTCTAACCAGATTCAGAAAAATCAAGTCCAAAACTCGGTTCTGGGCCAAATTGCTTCAGGAGTTCAAGGGGCAGGTAGCTCTCCAAGCTTTCTGGGCTGTTCTTATTTCCTTTTCTACAATTTCTCCGCCAGTCTTTGTGAAGAAAATCCTTGACTATATTGCTGACTACCCTAACAGTGACACTCCAAGGAGCGTGGTGTGGATTTACGTTGTTCTGATTTTCTTCACCGCTGTTCTCAATAATGCGTTCAATGGTCAGGCTCTTTACATTGGTCGTCGAATCTGCATCCGACTTCGTTCCATCATCATTGGCGAGGTCTATGCAAAGGCTCTGAGAAGAAAAGCTGTTGCTGGTGCCGATTCAGAAATCAAGGCTGAAAAGAAAGATGACAAAAAGGATGATAAGAAGGATGAAAATAAGAAAGACAACAAAGACGGCGGTGATGACTCTAGTGAAGGTCAGGCTAACATTGGTGCCATTATCAATCTAATGGCTGTTGATGCTTTCAAGGTTGCTGAGATCTGTGCCTACTTGCATTATTTTATTGAGAATCTTGGAATTGTGATCCTTGCAATTTATTTGCTCTACAACCTTATTGGATGGTCTGCTTTTGTCGGTGCGTCGATTTTAGTTCTGATCATGCCCCTGAACTACTTGTTCGCTGCAAAGTTTGGTAAAATGCAGGCTGAGATCATGGCTGTCACTGATCAGCGTATTGATAAACTAAACGAACTGCTCCAGTCCATTCGTATTCTCAAATTCTTTGCTTGGGAGAACAAATTTGTCGATGGTGTTCTTGAAATCAGAGAAAAAGAGTTGGCCTTGCTTTGGAAAAGATACGTTTTGTGGTCTTTTGGTGCCCTTATCTGGTACGCCACTCCTACCCTAATCACCATTTTTGCTTTTGGTTCTTACACAATGCTTGAGGGCAAGAAGTTGACTTCTCCTGTTGCCTTCACGGCTCTTGCTCTTTTCAACATTATGAGAGCACCAATGGATCAGTTGGCTGATATGATCTCCAATGTTCTGCAATCAAAGGTTTCCATTGACCGTGTTGAGAAGTTTTTGAATGAAGACGAAACATCAAAGTACCAGCAACTTGAAGGTTTGAAAGGACCAAACTCCCCCCACATTGGCTTTGAAAATGCCAAATTTTCCTGGATTAAAGATAGCGAATCTACAGAGGCTGCTCGCTCCTTTAAGCTACGCGATATTGACATCTCTTTCAAAGTTGGTGAGCTCAATCTTATTGTTGGTCCCACTGGCTCTGGTAAGACTTCTCTTCTTATGGCTCTGCTTGGAGAGATGGAGCTTGACGAGGGTCGTGTTTTCCTGCCAGGTGCCACTGCCAGGTATCTTGCGAAGCCTGATCCTGCAACCGGTCTTACGGATAATGTCGCTTACTGTGCCCAGCAAGCTTGGCTTCTGAATGACACTCTCAAAAACAACATTCTGTTTGCAGCTGATTATGACGAAGAAAGATACAAGCAGGTTATTGAAGCATGTGCTCTTACCCGTGATCTAGAGATTCTGGATAACGGCGATGAGACAGAGGTCGGGGAAAAAGGCATCACGCTTTCGGGTGGTCAGAAGCAGAGAATTTCTCTTGCCAGAGCCATGTACTCAAAGTCTATGCATTTGATTCTAGATGACTGTTTGTCCGCTGTTGACTCTCACACCGCTGCTCATATCTACGATAAGTGCTTCTGCGGTCCGATCAGTGCCGGCCGTACTATTATTCTGGTCTCCCATAACGTCGCGCTTACTATTTCTGCGGCCACTTTTGTTGTTGTGATGGACAATGGAAGAATTGTTGCTCAGGGTACTCCGAGCGATGTCGTTGACACTGGTGCACTTGGAGCTGATGACCTGGTTAAGGCTTCTGCCTCTGCTTCCAAAGGAATTTCAAGGGTTCAGTCTGCTGCAGATGTGACAATTTCGAAATCATCCAACAACCTACTCAAAAAGGCAATTAATAACGATGCCAAAACAGATGTTGTTGTCTCTGAGGCTGCAGCTGTTTTGGCTAGAGATGGTGGTCCTGAAGAGGAAGCTGTCAAGGCTAAGGACAAAGCTAAGAGCAAGCTTGTGAAAGAAGAGACTAGAGCTGAGGGTAGCGTGAACTCTAAGGTTTACAAGGAGTACCTCATTGCCATGGGAGGGTTCTGGTTTGTTGTTGGTGGTATTGCCACTTTCATTTTCACTCAGCTTACCACCGTTGGTCAATCTCTTTGGCTCAGAAAGTGGACTCTTGACTTGGATTCTTCTATTTCTACTCTTACTACTTTTCTCACTAAAGGCACTGGGGCATCTCTGGGCTTTGCTTCTGGGCCAGTTTCTTCAACTTACTTCACTGGCTTCTATTCTAATGCCTCCTCTGACTTCTTTGTGACTAACGCACATGAGACACACAGTTCTGGGTACTATCTTCTCGGCTATTTCATTATTGGTCTGTCGATGATGCTTGCTGGTGTTCTCCGTGAGCTGTACATCTTTCACGGCTCGATCAGAGCCTCTCGTGTCATTTTCCAGGATCTCCTTTCAAAGGTTGTTAGAGCTAAAATGAGATTCTTTGACTCTACTCCGCTAGGACGCATCATGAATAGATTCTCTAAGGATGTCGAATCTGTTGATCAAGATTTGGCGCCTGTGGCTGCCGGTGTTTTTGGTTCCATCATGGGTGCGGTGACTATCACATTTTTGATTATCACTGTCACCCCTCAGTTCATGTTTGCTGGCGTCTTCATTTTTGCTCTCTATTGGTCTATTGGTGTCTTCTATTTGGCTACTTCTCGTGAGCTCAAGCGTTTGGATTCTGTTTACAAGTCTCCAGTTTACCAACATTTTGGCGAAACTTTGAATGGTGTTGTTACTGTACGTGCTTACAACGACGAGAGGAGATTCATTTCAGACAATTTGACAAAGATCGACAACAATAATAGGCCTTTCTTTTACTTGTGGGTTGCTAACCGATGGCTTTCTTTTAGAATTGACTTTGCTGGTGCTTTTGTTTCGTTTTTTGCGGCTGTATTTGTTGTTCTAGCGGTTGGCAAAATCGATTCTGGTCTTGCTGGTATTTCTCTCTCCTATGCTCTAGCGTTCAACGATAACGTGCTGTGGATAGTTCGTCTCTACGCTATTATGGAGATGAATCTCAATTCGGTTGAGAGAATTCAAGAGTACATGGAGGTTGAAAAGGAAGCACCTGCAATTATTGAGGGCTCGAGACCTCCGGCTAGTTGGCCGACGGAGGGTAAGATAGAGTTCCATGATCTTTCTCTTAGATATGATCCCTCTCTCCCTCTTGTCATCAAGAATGTCACATTCACTGTTGATAGTCATGAGAAGGTGGGAGTTGTGGGACGTACTGGTGCTGGTAAGTCAACTATTATCACAGCTCTATTCAGAATTCTGGAGGCAGATACCGGTTACATTACTATTGATGGAATCGATATTGCTACTATTGGACTGCAAGACCTCAGGCAAGGAGTTGCAATTATCCCTCAGGACCCAGTTCTATTTATTGGCACCATTAGGTCTAATCTGGATCCCTTCCATGAATACTCTGATGACGAGATTTTTGTTGCTTTGAGGAGGGTCCATCTTCTTGGTGATGATACTCATTCTGCTACAGCGGATGGCGCAGAAGAAAATGTCAATCAGTTCGAGACTCTGGACTCTAAGGTGGCCGAGGGAGGTAACAACTTGTCTCAAGGCCAAAGACAGCTCATGTGTCTTGCCAGAGCTTTGCTAAAATCTCCTAAAATTCTTCTTCTGGACGAAGCCACTGCCTCGATCGATTATGAGACCGATAAAAGAATTCAAAAAACCATCAGAGACGAGTTCAAGTCTTCATCCATTCTTACTATTGCACACAGACTTCGCTCTATTGCTGATTATGATAAGATCTTGGTGCTGGACGCTGGTGAGGCGATTGAATACGACACTCCTTATAACCTCCTGAACAAGGATACCGTGTTTAAGGGAATGTGCGAGGAGTCGGGTGAGATAGATGTTTTGATGGAGTTAGCAAAAACAGCTGCTGGAAAGTAAATCAAATAGATCAGGCCAGCTAACAAGTTTTGCTTGAGTGACCTACGTGGAGGAATTATAAATAAATTAGGCTCATGAACTAAACTGCAATTCCAGTCGAGGTTGGCGAAAAGTCGCTCATCTCCTTTTGCAACTTGTCCAATTCAGACTGGAGTTTCTCTACTTCCTTGCTGAATCTCATGCCGAAAATATCGATATAGTATGTTGCTCCATTGTAAGACGCCACGAAGAAGATTGTTGTCAAGAACAAAGAAGCAAGAATGGAAGATGAATACCAGATGGGACAAAGTGTCATAGTAGTCAGCTGGTACCCGTATTGGATCATTGTAAAGGCCACCACGGGGAATGGCTCTGGAAGACTATTGACAAATTTGCCAATAGGCTTTGCTCCATAAGCCTTTCGAAGGTATTCAAAAGACGTGACTCTTCCGGCCTTGATCTTGTCCTTGCGACGAACAGTGATGAAGTAGTGGTATGAAAGCTGCCAGGTGAAATACGCCACTGATGTCCAAAGCATGGATGCGACAAAATTCCAACGTTGAAGGTTGGCAGCCCCTGGAAATCTTTTCTCTGTGTACTTAGAGGGAAGAATGTGCGTGATGACATGAAATACCACGGGTGGCAGAATATGAATGAATGTGGACGTTGTCTTTTCAATAGAATGCAAGACCAGAGAGTTTCTCCAAGTGATGACAGCCCAAGACAAAGTTCCAAAACTCAGAGCAAAACACGAAACATAAAGCTTCTCAGAATTTGGCCAAACCCAAAGAAATAGAATACACAGAATGTTGACGAAATAGCAAAGATCAACCAAATAGTAAGTGAAGAGCCGTCTTCGGTAAGTATAAATTCGAATTGGCATCAAGATTGCCAACTCAACGGTGTAGACGATGTGAAAGAATTCAGGAGAATGACCGACCATCCATCCCAAGTAGAAAATATTCAGCAAGGCTAGACAAAAGGTTATTTTTTCGGTCTTGGTGACGGTGCTCTTCTTAGACATGCGATCAGCAAAGCGATCGACCTGAGAAGACCACTTTTTGAACGCAACCTGCAGCTGTTCACGCTGACCAGAATTTCTCGCCTGATTGACTTTATCGAGCAAATTAAAGCTGGATGTCTTTGCGTAAGTTTTGAATTCCTGTCCATGTCGCTTGACAGACTTGTTGAGCTTCTTCCTTAGGTGGGTAGAAACATTTACTGGGTCAAGCAGGTCGATGAATGATATTCTTTCCAAGGGTACGAGCTCGTCATCTGTGGAGGAGAGAGATGAGTAGGAAGCTCTTCTAGAGTTAAAAGCAGAAAGGGAAGGAGAGGCATCGGTAGATGCATACGAGGTGGCTGGGCTCACAGGAGTGGAACGAGGAGATGTAACTTTAGCCATTGCAGGTCTGGCCGTGGAATTGCTAACCTCCTTCGCGCTAGCTTCTCCACTAATGTCATAGCTAGAAGATGACTTTGCCACGCTGGTTGTGCTTGAAATGTCCTGGGGCTCGATCGTGGTTGGTGAGTGAGGAGTAGGAGTAGAGCTCTGGGGAAGTTGGTTTGACGGGGAAGACATGTTGCATAGTACTGGACTTATACCAGTTAGCTTGTCACACTTCAATTTCAATTTGAAAGTACCTCAAACAAATGTGAAGAGTAGAAGCGCTGAAAGATATGAAAGTCACAAGATGTGGTCCCTCAATAAATTTCCAAAGCAGAAGTGCACGTGAAAATTCAATAATGTGGGGAAGAACATAGCGGCAGAATTACTCATTAGAAGGGAGAAGTTAGGGATCTTTTTGTAAGCAAGAGAATTGCATAGAAACCCCCCAGGTGGCTTGATTTTTCTGTGCGTAAGAGAATCATCGAATAGATGTTCTCTCGCTGCTCACTATTCATTGTCACATGCGCCACAATTAGTTACCCGGGCCAATAGCATTTCAGGGGATGAGCAGGTGCATGGCAAGCTTGATGATTTGGGCAATAATTGCAATATGTATTGATAGGGAGTAAATTTAAGGGAGGTTGTTCTATACCAAAGTATCCACGGGCGATATAAATAAAGAGAGTGAGAATGGAGTAAGTAGACCCCATAAAGTCGAGCAGGTTAGTCTTCTTCTTTAAAGGGAATAAGAGATCCAGTTGTGCGAGGTCGTACAATGAGGTTGAAGGGGTATTGACCTAGTACGGCTGACACACAATGGGCAGAAATCCGGCATGATGTGGTTCTCCACCCTTGGGACATTCCAGTCTGAATGGACCCAAATCACATGTGCCTTTATACTCTCCGAGTATAAAGGGACCGCGATGTCCAGCACTATAGATTAACCCTTTTCTACTTCATATTTACCTGATTTACCTCAGTAGCTTATCACAGCTTGTATTCTTCTTTCCAGTAGCAATATAGCCTTGGAGTAATTTCTAGGGTCCCGTCTATCCGGGAGAAAAGAGGTATTAGATGTCCGAAAGGAGACACTGGACAAAAGCCGCAATGGGCAGAAATCCAGCTTGTGTTGCGGAAAACGCGGCGAGTTTGTATGTGTCCCGTATAGGTACCCCAGTAGAGGCGAGAACAAAGTTCGAGCAAAGATGAATTATAAAACCAGTCTGTAGAAAATAAACTGGAGTCGCCTAGTGTTGCTTCCAAAAACTATTTTGTAGGCTTAGTGTTTATTTGCACAAAGCCCTAATACAATCATGAACGCTTGATCATTCCTTATATCTGTGAAGTAATTGGAACAATACCAATGTAATCATACCCGTTTGTCATTGCCTTAAATGTCCTGCCGCCAGTCACATCAAATCTTGCAACGTCACGGGCATTTCCGTATTGCTGGACCCACTGTAGAGCACCGGTCTTTGTTGCAATGACGTCAGTTCCACCCTTCACAGATTGAGCGCGTTGCACCAAAGCCAAAACTCTCTTTTCAACATTATCAAAAGTGTGAATATAGTGTGAGAGAGAGAAAGCCCAGTCAAAAACGCCTTGGCCAACATACAAGTCTAGGTCATCAAGAGTGCAGAGACCAGAACACAGGAAATCTAGCATCCAGACAATTTCGCTGTAAATCATTGTGGAATCAGACTTGCGCACAAAGTTGAATATAGCCACTTCTGTACTAACAAAAGGATCCTCTCTCATGAGATAACCGCTCACTTTGCTGTGCAGGAAATGACGGGGGTCACCAAGAACTAGCGACATCTGGCTGAGACCAATAGCCACACAAGGCAGTAATGGATCACGCTTTGTGGATGCTAGTGCTTTGCTAATAATTACCTCGATTCCAGTCTTCTCTTGGTATCCCTCAAGCTTTGTCAAGCAATGCTCAAGAATAGGGATAGCAGCGTGGAAATAGCGCTCACTTGAGAGGCATCGCAAGACAAAAGCCAACGCACCACTTCCTACCATATCTTCCATTTTTTTAACACGAGCACAAGACATAAGCAAAAATTCAAAGATGTAGGTATTGTTTGGGTAGACAAAATCAAACTCGTCAATGGCAGCTTTGGTCTTTGCAAGTGACCCACCAGGGTGGTGCTCAAAATGAATCGGCTCCTGGCCACCATTCAAAGTGCTCATAATGCTATCAAACCTTAGCTTAGCAGATATATGATTGCTTCTTTTAGAAATTAGCGAGAAAAGCGGCGCGTTAGCACCCATGTCTGCGCTTGACGGTTCAATATCCCAGTCTTTCACGACGTCGAGCAATGATCCTGATCTTTCTTCGATTGCATAGAGAATGGACATGAGCAGGAAATCTCTTGCCTTGTTGTTGCCGCCGTTGAAAAGCAAAACAACTCCACTCAACACGGACAGATTAGAATGTCCGTTAACGTCCATGTTGAAAAGTTCATAGACGATATGCACAACTGGTAAGGAAGAGGTTATTTTGGCAGAGTTCAGAAGAATATTGATTTGCTTAGTGTATCTCAGGTTTCCAGAGCTTGAATAATCAATAGTCTGTGCAGCAAGTGACATCAGATGATCATTTTCAGGAAAGTTAGCGAATGCCGATTCAAGGAAAGTGTTCACAACGGACGCAGACGCAACGTGCCAAAGATTGATATTGCCTAAAACAGCCGCATTATCCAAAGATTTTATGAACATCAGCACATTTTCAGACAAAGAGTCGCTCTCTGCACATAGCCTTGTCAGCCAGGCCAGAACTCTTGAAAACCAAAATTGGACTGAAGAAATTTTGCGAGTATATCCCCAGCAAGCCAATTTCATAAATGATGTGGATATGAAATTGATTCCGTTTGCATCAACAAATAGCGACCTTAAGACGTTTTCGGGAATGAGTTCTTTTGCAGCGTCAGACTGGACGACTGCTAGTAGAAGATCAACATATCTCTCAAGACCACTTGTCGGGAGATCACGCAAGAGAGTTCGAACACATTCATGTTTAGGGTTGACACAAGCCACAGCTTCTGCTAGCTCCAAGCCGGCATGTTTGGTGAACACCTTTTGATCAACAAACGAAATGCTGTTCGTGGATTTGATCAAACATGTGATCAGGTCCAAATTGGCATTCTTCTTCATTTTGGGCACTTCCTCGTCCCGGTAGCAAACAATTTTGAAATGAGAACAGATCGCTTCCAGAACATCGTCTCCAAAATTTTCGTGAGCATTCAAGAGAGTGCTTATGGAGTCGAACTTTGCATGAAGATTTGAAAGCCTCCGAGTGGCAGCGCAGAAAACAGCGCTGTGGGACGTCAATGCGATTCTTCTAGCTTGCTGTTCATCGAGTAACCATATTCCAGTCGAGATTTCTAGCTTTTCCACAAGATGCACCAGTTTCTTCATATTTTCGTCAGAGGTGATAATGTGTCCGTGAGAGAGATCTTCTAGATGCTGGAAATAACCCTCTCTAATATGAACATGATCCGAATCTGCTAGCCCTGTCCAAAAGCACTCTGTCAAAAATTCTTCCAGATAATTGCTGTCGATGAAATGAAATAACTTAGTGACGTTGAGAGGGTCGCTGTTTTGATAAAGTGCAACCCTGATAGATGCCAGTTGAAGAATAGAATCGACCTGGATTGCTCGAAAACTTTTACTACCATAGTCAAATGGAGTATCTCCTAGAGCTACTATTTGAAGGTCGAACCCCTCATTGGAAGCAATAGCGCTGTAAATACTCCAAGACTCACCACTATTGCTCAAATCAGTGATGAGCTTATTGATGAATAGCTGGATTTTTCCTCTTGAAGAATTGACGAACTTGAACTGCTCAATAAGTACAACAGGCAATACACTCGCTGTGCCATGGCTGTCTCCAGATGCTTTCGAGATCATATCAACATACTTGTATGGACCTCTCATGACCCTGGCAATAATGTCGTCAAAAAAAGTCCACAAGATAGTTCTATCTTCAGGGGAAAAGTGAGATACTGCGGTCTTAAGAGAGTGGCACAATACTGCTATCGGTGATGCTACAGAGCTGAAGTTAAAGCAAAGACTTGAGAGCATAAGATTAGTTAGTGTTGAGGCAGCAGAAGACTGCATTGAACCTTCAAGAGAGAGTTTTAATAAGATTGTGAAAACCGACGATTGTGACTTGTTGACTTTGTTCCACCATCTTCCAATAACACCTCCTATGCTCTGAAGTCTCAGCGTTTCATTCAATTGGATGAGCTTGAAGCCAGATGCGTTCTCTTTGAGCTCTGTGATACTTTTTGGAAGAGTCATGCTGTCGGGATAAATGTCAGCATATCTTGCTTGAATTTTGAAGTGCAGCGCTCTGAGGAACTCCTCACTGTCATCTAGAGTAAAAAGATTGCTTGGATCTGGAAACCGATTAATTATCTGCAATTTTAAAGCAACTTTCTCCTCATGTGAAAGAATATCAGAATCGAGAACTTTCTGGAACTTCTCTAGAGCAAAGTAGAGCGTTTCTGAAGCAAAGTAGCGCAGTGCAATTTTTTCTGAAGAAAGACCTCTGAAAAGACTAGTACGACCAACAGCAGGCGTGATATTTTCAATAATGGTATCCAGGTGAACATTGTCCTTCTTAGCAGGAAGTGGCAACTGCTGGACTTTCATAATAAGCGACATAAGACCGACCCAAAATATGGTGAGTTTTGGATCCAGTGGCATCGCAACCCTTATGTGGGTAAAGTATGGAGCAATGATTTCATAACAGTTCGAAAAGATTTTGAGAACCAAACGGTGTTGATTTTCATCTTCCCAGGGTTTCAATGACTTGACCATCGTAAGCAGTGCCCTATTATGAATCTCAACAGAGCCGTCGGCTCCTATTGACGACGGGGACCAAGCATCATCTCGAAGTAACAATCCTGTTCTCTTTCTGAGCGCAGCGTCAACAAAGTCACTCGTTATAGAAGAGTCAAGATCATCGATTCTGAAACTAGAACAAATAGCGGACAACACCCAGTCTGAGAAAAAGCTGAGCTTCACAGATTGAGGTACCTCCCTTTCTAGCAAGACTTTGTGTGTGAGCACTTTGAAGGTAGTTTCAATGAGATCAAGCGGTTCTTCTTTGAATGTCTTAAACCAATGTGCGTTTACAGTTCTGTTCAAGAGAAGATCCTTGACGACGATTGGATTTGAATTTTCCATAAAAGTCAGGAAAAAAGCCATGAAGGCTGGCCGCAGATTATCCTCTCGCAAAATCCGAGGTACCGCTTTCACTGTGAGATCTAAAACAGAAAACATGGTAGAAGTGATTGCTCCAGAGTTAAATGATGCAAAACTCTTGAGAAGCTCATTCACCGTGTTAGTAGTGAATGGTCGAGCAACTGACCAACACTGGTAAATGGCTGAGACATGATCACTCAAAATTGTACGAATGATATCTTCTCCAGCTTCTAATAGCTCTGGAGTGTGCTTGTCTTCGCATTCTTGTAATATCTTGAGGATCTCCGTTGTACATTGCCTGATCCGAGTGGGGTCATTTCGAGCGATTGCGAGGGACCAAGCTTGAACAACCTGACCAGAAAACTTGGACAAAAACTGAGGTAGGTTTCGGAGATTATCGTCCAGCTGGTCGAACACCTCGAAGTAGGAATCACTACCAGTACCCTCGTACTCTCTTTTCAGCATGCTGATAGTGGGGAGCTGAAAAAAAATATTGACCAATGTGAAGAAATCCAGATTTGGGGAGAGGGGTCCATCTCTGCAACTGTCGATGTGGGCTTGGACGATGGGGTGACAACAAAAAAAAAAAATTGGAAATAGTTTAGCGATGGAAGAAAAGGAAAAGTTGTTATTAAGGCACTTAGGTATACGCTCTTGACTTGATTTCTTCCTGTTTCTGATGGAGGCTCGCCAAGCCATGAGACCAGTGGTGTTGTGTATCACATTTGACCCGTTGACCAGTGGCTCTTCCTTTCTATATTTACCGGAAAATTCATCCATTACTCATGTACATCATATCATATACTATCAAAGTGTTAAGCATCATCCTCGTACTCATCGTCCTCATCACCGTCAGCAATAGGCCTAACAAGGTCTAGCCATCCTCCGTCCCCAAAGTTACAGTCCGATGGTCCTTTCACGTTGAATCCTAGGCGGCCATAAAACTTTGCTAGGTGCTCATGGGCAAGAATAGCGATAGAATCAGCAACATGTTGGGTCGTAATTCGCTGAATGTAATCCTTGAGGATCAAAGTGCCAAGCGACATGCCCTGATAGTCTGGGTGAACAACCACCGAGTGAATTCCAATTGTTTTGCCTTCCTCGTGATGGCCACGCAGGTCTCTCGAGTCCTTGATGCGGTTATACTCATCCAACTCTGGAATCTCCATAGCCTCAGTTGTAACAAGAGAAGTCGCCATCTTAGTGGCAATCACTTGAGCAACTAGCAACTCCTTCGCAATAGTGGACGTGCCGGAAGGTAGCTTACAGTCTGTTCTGGGCGAGATTTGGTTGCGGAGCGCAGCTCGTGTTTCGAAGCTTCTCACAGTCTTCTTCTTCTTAATGCCTTTAATTGCGGCGAGAGCATCGGTGGAAGACGTATCGCCAGCTTCGTCCTGTTCAGGTGCATCAGCGTCAGTTTCGTCCCCGCCACCATTTTCGTCTTCGAATTCTGAAACGTCCTCAGTATCGAGGTCGCCGTCGTCAACATCCTCATCGTCAGCTGGCTCCTCAAAGCTTCTGATGAATATACCAGCACAGAGTTCGGGACAGACGGTCAATCTATAGATTACTTTTTCTCGTGTCATGCGCTCTGCTGGCGGGAATCCCAATGTTTCGAGCTCTTCAACAGCATCGACATCGCCTAAATTCAGTGGCCTTATAACGGCATGTTCGGGTAAAGAAGAGATGGACATTGAGGCCATTCTCAATTATGGTCTGGAATACGTGTGTATGAAAAGAAAAAGGTTTGAAAGTGCTGTTTTCAACACTGCGTCGCGTGGGGAGAGATAAAAGAAGAAGTCAGCGAGGTTGGGGCTCTCGTGAATAACAAACAGATGATAAGGTATTATGCTGCTATAATGCTATCAATAGCTGCTGTCACACCGAGGAGCAAACGCAGAGGGTGGAAAAAGCGGCGCTGCTTTGGCAAATGATAAAGCGTGCAAAATAATAGAGTACTTGTGTACAAGGGACCTTATAAAGTGCTTCTTCAAATAATGTCATTTCATTGCGTCAGCGCAGCCCTGACTGTATTCACGAGTCCACACAGCAGGCTCTGTGTGGAAAAAACTGAGTTCGAGGCGGCAACCCCATCCATATGAAATAGAAATAGCAATAAAATGATCAGGAAAATGCAAATGTAAAGTTGAAGAAGAGGTATCGTCCAATTTTCAGGGCCATCTTTCTAAATAATTCTCATCTTTCACCCTACATTATCCGTCCAACCCCTTCCAAAACCCTCCTCCCAAGAAGCCAACTCGCACCGTCAAAACCTCACTTCACAACATGTCTTCAGAAACAACACCCGAAGATACTCCACAGCAAACGCAACAACAGTCTCTGACTGGAGGAACCACCCTTCCTTTAGAACTCATTGACAGTTGCATTGGATCTCGCATCTGGGTTGTTCTCAAAAACAATATCGGTATGTTTTTTCACATCACCTGGCACTCCCTCAACTAATTCAGAATTTCTCGGCACTTTGATCGGCTTCGACGACTTTGTCAACATGGTCTTGGAGGATGTCACCGAATAGTACGTATGTCGTGATCACTATGGTCAAGCTCTACGCTGAAGATTGGCCACTTAGATCTCATATGAGAAAGTTGGGTCAATTTTGGAATGGGCCAGTTTCAAAAATCTTGGCTCGCTTCGAAGCAACCTTTTGTAAAAACCTGCCAGCCCGTGTTGTGGGCAACATCTACTTGTGGCACCCAGTAATCAACAACTAACACAGCGACGGGCCTACTTTGAAAGCTAAACGACCAAAAGTTCTGCTCTCAGGCGCTAACATATGCATGCTCATCCCTCAAGGGGAACGTGTAGATAAAGTTTAATATATTTATTGTCGAGTTGTTGCTTTCAGAGGCAGCGCTTTATTCGATGTAATTGCAATATTTGCTGCTGAGTTAGTTTTAGTGGTGAAGTGGAGTGATTGAAGAGATACTTTGTAGCCTAAATTTTGCCCCGCCCGGGTCCTCTTGTATGATTTCTAGCTGCTTTCATCCTTGCCTGGCCTAATTAGTGCTTATGAGCAAGCCGGGCATCCATCTCAAGCGCCGCCTCAGCAAGCGATAGCTCCAGCAGCCTGAACAGTGCTGAGTCCTTCTACACGCTCGGCATGTATACCGACAGGAAGAAAACAAAGAACCGACAAATCTTACAGTCTGATACTTCTGATCATTTCTTACATCGAATTCGCCGAATTTTTAATCTTTGTCTTGGTTTCTTTCAGTCTATCGCTAATTAGTCCTCGCCATAACCGATGACTGACTGACAGGCCAATTATGCGGCTATAAATCTGCAAGCCTAGAGGTTCCTTCAAACTTTTGACTGCAAACCACACTGAAAAAAGAATGGCCATCAGACATCTCACTTCCATTGCGGATATAACCTCTACTGAACTCAAGGCGCTTGTTTCTCGTGGCATTGCGCACAAGAAAGCCTTCCGAGCTGGTCAGAAACTGGAGCTCGCCTCTGGTGGCTCACTCGTCGGAAGAACCGTGCCAATGCTGTTTAACAAGAGGTCCACTCGTACCAGAGTATCTACCGAAGCTGCAGTTACTTACTTGGGTGGGTCACCCATGTTTCTCGGTAAGGATGACATTCAACTAGGAGTCAACGAATCTCTTTACGACACTGCCAGGGTTATTTCTTCGATGACATCAGCTCTGGTAGCTCGTGTTGGCCCACATTCGGATATTCAGGGACTGATTGAGGGTTCTTCTGTACCTGTTATCAATGCGCTTTGCGATACTTATCACCCTCTTCAAGCTATTGCTGACATGATTACCGTTCAAGAAACTTTTGGAGAGCAGCTTAAGGGCCTCAACATTGCCTGGGTCGGTGATGCTAACAACGTACTGCATGATCTGGCAATTGCCTCTGCAAAATTGGGAATCAATATTTCTGCTGCTTCTCCAAGGGAATATCCTCTTCGCCAGGACATTTTGCAGCAGATAGAGGATGCTGCATATGAGGGAGGATCCAGTCTCAAACTCACTACTGATCCAGTTGAAGCGGTGAAGGATGCCAATGTCATTGTAACCGATACTTGGGTCTCCATGGGACAGGAAGAGGAGAAGGCACTCAGACTGAAACAATTTGCCGGATACCAGGTGACGAATGAACTTGGTTCGCATGCCAACCCGGATTGGAAGTTTATGCATTGCCTTCCTCGTAAACAGGAAGAGGTCAATGACGAAGTCTTCTACTCTAACAGGTCTCTGGTGTTTGGTGAGGCTGAAAATAGACTTTACTCTGCAATTGCCGTTCTTGAGGGATTTGTGATTCAAAAGGGAAATTTGTCATTTTAAATGTTCATACTTGATACTACCAGCCGAATTGTTCTGGACTGTTATTTAGAAGCTGCTCACGTTCGTAAAACATGGAACAGTCGTGTGAAATACATTCTATCCTGACCCCAGGTTCAGCATCAGAACACGTCCTGCACAAGGATGTGATTCTGGCTGCCTTTTCTTGATACTGATGCTGTCTCACCCCTAAAATGTAGGCAGTGCGTTCGCTATTGGTCAAGCAATCCTGGCACAATTGGTTCAGGGTCTCTTTAGACCCACACACCTTACAGGCAGTGGACCTCAAAAACTCTCCTAAAGCGCCAAATTGTGTTTTTTTCACTCTCGCCATCTCACCATACCAAGATCGCAGATTTGCTCCAGCTAAGCCAAATATCCGTTCCAACGGTGGAATCAAATGCTTTATGATATAATAATCAGCATCAAGAAGTAGGTCAGGCTTACGAATAAGATCTTCTGGAGATACACTCCTATCAACCAGCCTTGAGCCAGAAGCACCCGCTACAACCACATATGGAACTCGCTCCTTATACATCGGTTCAGCATTTTCATCCTCCATCATCCTCTTTGTCGCTACCATAGCTCCTGCGGGCAAGATCGCACCTTGTTTGTAACTCCCCAATTTTACTTCTTTAGCAAAGCAAAACTCTTTGACTAAAACAGCCCCAGACATGATTTTAGTCCATTCTTTGAGAAGATAACCTTTCAAGTCAGACAGATTCGGATTTTTAAAGAATCCCTGTAGGCATTCTCGTTCTATGCGTTGTAAGGCGGGAGTGCCATCACGCCGAACCGTCTCTGTGCCTTTAGCATCAAAGACAGGCTCTTTCTGGTCTCGAGACTCATACATATTTCCAACGTATCGTTTTTTGGCAAGCAAGAAGCAAGGCAGGTAAACCTTTTCAAATTTCAGTTTAACAGGATATGGATTCATTGCTGTAACAGTTCTAGCAATGTCTTCTCCAATGTCAAATGCTTCCTCCTTAGATCTCCCTGGAAGTTCCACAAAAATGGAGTCAGTGTCTCCATAAACGACTTTGCCACGCCAGGTCGGATGCGAGTGGATAGTGGTGATGGTCCTCTCTAATGTTTCCCGACCAGTCGAAACAATGGAATCAGCAATTTCAGTGCATGGCATACGCCCAGAAAATGAGGCGGACGTATATCCGTAGATAACATTTGCAAATAATTTCAAGACCAATTGCCTGTTATTCATCTTGCGTTGAAACAAGTTGTCATCCTTGTCATTCTTCATTCCCTCTTTGATCATGACTCGAGTATCGAGAACTTCAATCAACATTTTTGCGAGTAGAGACTGCCTACAATTTTCTTTGACATAAACCGCACCATTAGGCGCAATTCTGATGTGCTCTCGAAGATCTCGCCGAACCCCTGGTTTCAAATTCAAATTCAAGAATCCAATCTTGTTCTCGTCATTAGATTCATCGACTTTTCCAAGGAGAGTAGAATAGCAATAATTGTAAGCAATCATGATAGATGGGTATAGCGATTGAAAATCTAGTACCAGCACAGGGTTTTCATAAAAACGTGATTGAGGTTCCATCACTAGAGGGATATGCTCTAGCGCATTCTGAGCGCCTACTTGCTCCCTGCTTGGGGAAATGACAACAAAATTCTCAGCTTTACAAATTCGAATCATCAAGGACTCTACCTTGTACTGCGAGCCCCGAACAAGAACAGAATTGAAGTCAACACCAATTAACCGAGATTGTTCACTGGTTTTCGCAATGAGCTCTGTTCGGTCAACTATCTCAACACCCAACCTTACCATTCTCTCGTAATGCTTGAATGCCATGACCAGCTCACTTGCATTTCCCGCAAACCAGCGTGTTAATGTGTCCGTGGAATATTTTGGGACCCTGATATTCAAAGAATGAAAGCACACATTTTCAAAAGTGTAACTGTCAAGGGCAATATCTTGCTTAACAGCTCTCCATACGTTAAGCATATGTCTTCCAATGACCTTGAATGAAGCGCCATGAGTGAGCCCCCACTTGTTTCCACTAAAACTTCTTGAGTCTTCAACCCTCGCTAGCTGTTCTAGAATATTCAAATTGAACACTGCCAACGACCGATCAATCAAATATCCCCACGACGCTTTTTGTAACTCAAAGCCCGCCAAAATATCCGGGTCGAAATAGATTACCATTTGGATCACATTTTGAATAAGTTCCTGCTCAGAAATGACACAGAGTATTTTGTCGCTCATTTGATATAGTTTGTTTTCCAATGATGCATCGGATACCATCACGCATCCATGATTATCACCATATGACCAAAAAACGGCTTCGACAGGATCCTTCTCAGGATCTGGCGTCAACGATTGCCGGCACCTAACATGGATCTCAATCAAAAGCATGGTCATATAATCGTTTGAAGAAGGATTGAGGGAAGATTTTCCCGAGAAGCTTGAGGTTTCCCATTTCTTTGAAGGTTGTCTAGGGGACAGCTGCTCATGCTCCAGCCACCCAGAGACCTCCCCGCTGGAGGGCGGTCTGATAGAATACGAAGCGAGTCTCGATTTCTGAAAAATCTTTGTGGTGAAGAAGGGTAGACAAATTCTCTCACCAAAGCTGAAGTTATCGAGATCCTCAAGGTCTCTACTTCGTAAGTTGAATTTTATCCCTAGGAAATCAGATGTGGCTGACTTGTCCGCTGCGTGTGAGTGAAAGGGCGGCTGATAACAAACCTCTGCAATGTTGAAATCATTCCAAGTGTTTTTCACCTCCGCAACAGTAGGAGGTCTAAGCAAAAATGCGCCGCAAAATCTACTCAGCGCAAATGCTTCACCCACACGATTGATAGTTTCCATATCATTTGAGGAGTCTGTTGAGTGCCCTGAAGCGTTAAACAAATGTTGAGTCATATGTTCCAGTGTGTCAGAGGTAAAAAACGCATTTGATTGTGATCTTTTAGTACTGATGATAACTTCTTCAGCACCAGAAGTACTTTTCACATCAAAACTAAACAGAGGAGAGCCCACATCTTCTGAGGGTGGCATTTTTCTTTTCACCGGTGTTTTGAAAGGAGAGGACCAAGGGCTTTTGCTTGGAGTTCCTGGTTGTGCAGTATCAGCTCTTTCACCCTCTTGCCGTTTACGTTTAGAAGGGGTTTGTGGCTCCAGAGAATTCCTTTCGAATTGAAACTCCGTGTACAAATCCTTCTCCCCGGAAACTATTTCTCCGCTGTGTAGAATCTGGTCTTCACTCTGAAGTTGGGGTGTGAATAAGGAGGAGACCACGGAAAACACAGTCCGATATTGTGATATCACCGACAGGCTTTTATTGTCGATAACTTGTTCTTTCGCTGAGTCTTGAGCAAGTAAACTTTGGTACTTTTTGAAAAGATCAGAATCGTTCGACCACAGCGGATAATTGTGTCTGCTTTCACTTTTTATCACAAGTGGAGATTGATTACGATTCAAGCGCCGAATAATGTCCTCCTTCCACAATTCCTTCATTGATAGCAGATGAGAAATAGAGTGAGTTGCTTGAGATTGGGCAGCTTGCGTGGCAAGGTTTTCCCATAGCTTCTCATGCATGGTGCTTTCAGTAAGGGCTTCTCTATTGACAATGTCACCTGCCAACAAGTCAATTTCCAGTGCCCCTCTAGAATTACGTGGAAACTTGACTCCGTCCAAAGCTCTAACAGGAAATCCCAAGTCCACAGGATACGGCACACGAGCCTGGAAAGAAGATATCACCATTTTCCCACAGCCAAACAGATTAAAATCCGCCATGAACTGAGCAATATAAGAAATATGGGCTTCATAGGGTTGAAGTATTTGGCCCATTACGCGACCCTTGTGAAGCATGTCAACGATCTTGAGAGTATAGCTAGGGTTTAAAATGTAGATTTTGAAAAACAGCTTGTTTTCAAAATGAAACCCATAGAACGGAACACCCTTACAGACCACAACATCTGCCACAAACATGTTCTTGTTATCATTAGGATCGCGACGATACAATGAGCACATCGTTTTATTGATTTGATCAAACAGTTCTAATCTGAATGCTTCGATGTGTTCATGATCGATCGAACCACCATATGGTACAAAAATGTATGGGAAAACCCCATGGATATTAGCTACACATTGGTATCCCGTGCTGGAGATACCAAATATGCGAATCACAGGTACCTGGGGGTATAGAATCACACCTTTGTGAGGATGAGGAAGGTGAGTTCGGTCCAGGCTAGTCGGAACGCATTGGTAAGAATCCAGGTTATTCACAACAACTGTGAAATCATCGGTGCAGGTGTCCTCAATACCTGATTGATTCATTGATTACCGTTTCCTGTGTCATTTGTTCACCGCTTTACCAATGTTGACAATAGAGTGGCGTCGGAAATTGAAATATCGCCACTAAGCATTATCCCTCTTGAGGCGTCGTCACCCATGGGACAGTGAATCAGACAGACCTACAATTTAACTATAATATTTAATCTTTCTATACTTTTTACAGAGCATTTGATTTTCCCACCTGTTTCAAGATATTTCCTACACGCGCAGCTGCAGGCCACTTCCAAACAAACCTACTGTGCTTATACCAGTGAGCTTGCAAAGCTTGCCCTCGTAAGATGGATCATACTTAGCTCCAGTGAGCGGATCAACCACAAACGGATTACCAGCATAAATAGGCGTCAAGGTCGCTGGGCAAATAACAAAGTCTGCACCTTGCTGGAAGTCGATTGGGATTTCATCAAGAGGAGACCGAGACGCTTGCTGGAGAATGTTTTGGGCCTTTTGATGAGCGGGACCGCTCCTCACCAGCTCCAAAAATTTACTAGCAAAATACTGGGCAGATGCAAAATTCTTGGCTTTGAATGAGCTGATCATAGCAACCTGTAATGGTAGATAAGCATGCGCGTTTTGCAGCTTGGGGATGGTGAAGTAGGCGGCGAGCTCCAAATTTCTCTTCACATCCGTAGCAGAAAGACTTCTTCTTTTTTGCTCAATAGAAAATGCTAGGATGTACTCGCGACAGATCGTAATAAGCTTCTTGCAAGTAGTTGCTTCACTTTCGTCTTTGACGGAAAGCAGCACAACTGTGTGCAAAATTTGTCTGAACGTAGAAATAGCAAGCTCAATCTTGTTTGCCTTCACTGCCTTATAACCATCCTGAAGCAAAGAGTCTAAGGTTTCAAAGCCCGGGATAAATGGAAGTTGCTGCTCTCCAGGTCTGCTTACCAAAACTTGAAGAGGTGGAAGTCCCTCTGAAGCCGGCACGTAAAGGCGACAAGCACGGTAAATATCCAGGAATCGTTTTTTGAGGGGTGCAAAATTTGAAATACCAACCTGTCTGTTGAGAATCTGGGCCGCAGTTTCAAACGATCCTGCAGCAACATGATCAGCGGCCAATGGAGAGTTTCTAATCCAGAGAGCTGCCTCAGATGGGACCTCTTCAGCCTCCTTAGTGTCCTCAATCTTGAGATCTTCCATTCCAAGATCATCTTCCATCTCCCAGCCATTCTCATCCTCACCATCTTCATCCATAGGATCAGCTTCAGCGCCAAGATCAAGAGCGCCGGCTCCAAGCCCAATCGTCTCTTGCGATTTCTCATCTTCCACCACAGCGTCAGCATCAAGAATTGCTCTCTCGAAGAAACTCATGGCAGCATCCTTGAGCGGCCAGTTGGCTGCAAAAGTGTCGTGAGCAACTCCAATAACACCCTCATCTCCAGAGGATGTGATGTTGACCTTAATCATAGACTCATCAATCTCTTCCTGAGCTGCGATCTCCTGTGCAATGTCGTTCAAGCCATGGGACTTTGCCAACGAATATGCCAACGGAGTAAGTCCTGAATTTTTCAGTAGATCAATTCTGTTAGTGATGCTGTTCAAATAAATTGACGTCTGAAAGGAAGAGGCAATATCACCACGACGATCAGCAATCTGCTCCATCTTCTGGAGGTTGCTAACATTTCCAGTGGTCAGGTAGAGAAATGCAAGCTTGTCAAAGGAGTGCTGCTTCTGATAAACGAGTTCGACAATTTCGTGATTGCCTTGCGACAGAGCAGCTTGTCCAAGCGCTTCCCAAGCACCAGCCTTTCCAAGCTCTTTAGCTTGTTCAAGAGCAACAGTCAGATTGCCACACTCGATGGCCAGATCAAACTTAGTTTGTGGATCCTGAACGAATTGTAGTGCAACCTCGGGGTAGCCCTTTTGTTGCAAATAAGCAATGATGGACTGTCCCACAAGCTGGGAATTGCGAATCAGCCTCAATACTTCCCCAAAGTCCTGATTGACAAGAGCCCTCTTGAAACGGAATTCAGTGGGATCAATCTGGATAGCATCAACAGTGCCTTCACGGTTGAGGCAGAAGACCTGATTTCCTTTGGCTTTAGCAACGTACACAGTGTTAGCAATGGTCCGAAGAACTCCATGATCACCGTTCAGCAGAGAGTATTTTAGATGGTTCAAAGTTGAATAGATCAAAACATTAGATTCATCCCATGCAGCACTCTTGATGCGAATGGTTTCATGAATGGAGGCCTTAGTCTCCAAGTCTTTTGTCGCGATTGTAATGGAATGCTTTGCAAGCAGAGCGATGTATTTACCGTCTGGACTCCAAGACACATACTTAATGCCAGAAACTGGCATCTCAGCACAGATTTTCTTTTGATGAATGTCGTAAAGTGCCACAGAAGACGAGGCCAAAAGAAGTAACTGGTTGGGCCCACCGAACAGAATATCCTTGATTCCAGAGAGCGGAGCCTTGATAGATTTGGTAATTGAGTTGGCTAGGTCACGCACTTCAATCACGTTATTGTTGAGAACAGCGAATCTGTTTCTAGAAATGAAAACAGCGGCCTGACCGGTTCCTCTAAGAGTGTCAGAGGGTTCCATCGTCGGAGAAGGGTCCTTTGGAAGTGTGACAAGGTCATATGTACCGTCATCGGAGGTTAGCAAAATTGAGCGCTCAGCAGGGTTGAAAGATAGCGATCTGAATGGATGGTGGGGCATACCAAGTTTGTTAAGACTCATTAGACCAGGTGTGGTAGCACCGCCCACTTCATAATACTGAACCTGTTTCTCACGGTTGACGTAAATGATAGAGTTCTGATGAACAGCGGCAGCTGGCCGCTCACGTTCAAGCTTGAAAACAATTGCACCACCACCGTGAGCAGCAGCAAAGAGATTGGCTGTGGGATGAGATGCCACATACCAGACTTTATCTTCGCGCTTGAAAACTTGTACGGGAGTGCGCTTATTGAGGTCCCAAGTTCTGATGGACTTATCGTCCGAAACAGAAACAATAACGTCTGCCTGGGGGTGGAACAAGCAGCACATAACGGACGAAGTGTGTCCACGGCATGTGTCCACTTCCCATGCCTTGGTCTCAGACATTCTCCAGAGTTTGAGCACTCTATCATCACCACCAGAAATGATAAGAGGGAGTGTTGGATGGAAAGCAGCCCAGTTGACACCACGATCGTGACCTTCAAGAACGTACTTGACAACAGCGTCAGTGTTTCCAAAAACATCAGAGGGAGGAGCACCGGGACCACCCATCGCAAGAGAAGCGTGTCGGTTAAAATCGCGCTGCTGTCTTCCAAGGGGATCATCATACTGAGACACCATGGCGGCAGCGGCAACAGCGGCAGCCTCTGGAGCTGAGTGGCGCTTGCGAAGACCTGAGATATCCCAAACACGCACTGATTGATCCAGAGATGCCGAAACGACAAGGTCCTCCTGTGGGTGGAACTGCGCACTCATGACATAGTGGTTGTGACCAGTAAGGCACGCAATCTCCTGACGGTTCTGCCAGTTCCAAATACGAATGGTCTGATCATCTGAAGCAGAAATGATCCAAGGAAGCTCCGAGTGGAAGAAACACGTCCGTACATAGTCGAGGTGGCCACTCAGAGTAAAGAGACATTTACGCGTCTGCAGAGACCAGACTTTGACTGAATAGTCATCACCACAAGAAACAAAAAGTGGTTGTGTCGGATGAAAATCCAGACCACGAACTGGACCCTCGTGACCTTCGAATCTGTCAATCAAGGTGCCCATGCGGTAATCCCACAGCTGAATGAGGGATGAGTGCAGGGAGACGAGGACCCAGGGTCTTTTCGTGTGCAGCGCCACCGCCTTGGCCTGAGACGATTTAGACTCAAATTTAGTCAGCATCGTCATCTTCTTTATTTTATCCGCAGCTGCTCAATTGACAACAGTCAGCTAACGAATGTGATGATGGTGCTCCAAATGTTCGACGTGGTCGAAACATTTCAAGAGCCCTGGCGCTGGGTGGGAGTGGTAGGTGACCGGCTGTCGATGAACGCGTAATAAGTGTTGCCAGAGATGGGAGGGGAGCGGGGGAGTGGGGGATCATTAGAGGCGGCGCGCGAGGAAGGATTGCAAGATATCTGACCTCTTGTTGCACTCTCAAACTTCTTATCATTTCGCTTGAGCTATATTTGAATAACCGCGGGTCGACGGGCATTATGGTGGCACGCTGCTTCTCATTTCTAGAGGCAGGATTTATAGGGTTGCCCTCAGTATGGTCGAGAGAGGCTGGGTCTCAGAGATGGTCGTCGAAAGAATACTATAGGAAAAATGGGAATTTCATCACTCAAAAGTTCGTGATGCTTGTGAAAGTGACCTCATGTCAGTAATTTCCCCGAGCTTAATTTTCTTCAAGTCCACTTCGCAAGATAGCCCTGAGCGTTCTTCCTGGTCACCCATCAAACACAACTCCGCCAAAACGACCCTCGCCCCAGGAGCTTGGCGCCAGGCACGGTCCAAACAACGCGCCGAACTCATGAGCCAGGGCCGTCCGAACGAAGGAAGGTTGGACATTTTCAATGAGTCCCAGCTTGGAACGCGTGGCAGACGTGCGGGGGTCATACTGAATAAGTCGATCGCTCGTGACAGCAATGGAATGGAAGATATTGATGAATACTTCAACGATTCTTTAATGGTTCCAGAAGTAGACCAACAACGGCAAGCTCCAAGTGCACAGCATACAATCACGATAAAGCCTTTTGAATCATCTCCTTCCGGTCTGAGAAAAACGGGTTCTCACGGAATGATGAATGCCCATTATCCCTATCAATCAAAATCAAGCCCCAATCGTTCCAAACTATCCCATGGACAGTATGGTAGTAGTTTCGCTGTCACTAAACTTGGCTTCCGCGATCATAGCTCAGATGAAGAATCTGACCACTCTGGCGTCGTCGCTAACGGTCAACGTTCCAGAGTTAGAAACGAACGAATAATGAAGAACTGGAGATCCCGCGACAAGCCCGACACATTCTCGCCAAGAAAGAGAAAGAGAAGCTTTGAGTCATCCTCTCAAGATGATCATAGCCCTCAAAAAGATCTTCCATCCAGAAATCGTCAACACTTTGCCATTCAAGAAGGCTACATCGAGTCCTACAAATCTGACCCTCACCGAAACACAACTGACGGGGCGATGATTAGTAGACAACAGTCTCAAGTTGCTCATGGAGAAAGAGGTACTGGAAACTTACCATTGCTTCCGCCACCCTATGCCTTCCCCTATCCTATTTTCACTTATCCTTACCCCCCACATTCATATGGCCCATACCAACTTCCTGAAGCGCCCCACCCACCAGTTCTCCAAGCTGACCATATCACAGGCAGAGCATCTGTTCCTGCGAATTATCATGCTATTTCTCCCTTTGACCGGAAAACCACTTCTCTGCCAGTGTACCCGATCTCTTTACCAAAATCAACTTCTGAGGTTCCAGGTGCAACTTCAACCTCAGATGTCGGTAAAGAACCTGCAGCAGGAGGAAGAGATGTCCACTATTCCACTGTTTTCAATGAGATGCTAGCCACACCCACTTCCACAGACCAGCTGAAAAGTTTGTTGGATGAATCGAACAGCCGCGAGCAAATGTCAACGGTAGTTGCGGTTGTGAAAACGTTTGACACAAATCAAGAGGAAAACCGACTGGTTTCGGTAGCACCAAAGGACTATCAGTTCAGAGACCTTCAAGGTGGATGCTCTGTTGCAACACTTTACAACCAAGATAATTCGTTCATGGTTGGCGGAGTTTTCTTGCTGGAACCTGGATCTGTGAAGCCGACTAGATCTACGAAAAAGAATGCGTACATGTTCTTTGTAACCCATGGATCAGTAGAGGTTTCAATAGGTGAGAATGAGCCTTTCACAGTCTATGCCACAGGCTCATTTCAAATTCCTAGGAATAACACTTATTCTGTGCGAAACTCGACGACTCACGAAGCTAAAATGTTTTTTGTGCAGGCGCAGTCTACATGATGCTGGCATTTGTCAAACAAGCGTTATCAGCACTATTTATTTTTACCAATTGCTATTAATTTATTCATCAACTCCCGCGCTTTCTCCTCCGCGCCCCACTGGGCCGCATCACCAGGGGGCAATCTGAAGCGATTTCCAATTGGGAGGTGAACAAATCACCCCGACTCCACTCCAACCAATTTTTCACCCCACTAAAAACTCTCTTACAAACTCTTGGAGTGATGTCACAGTACATTGGTAGAACAGCTCTAGCTCATGCTCGTTCCTGGCACCATATTGATGTTGCTAGGGATACCCGCACTGTTGGTCGTTTGGCTTCGTCCATTGCTGTTACTCTGATGGGTAAGCACAAGCCAGTTTACAACCCTGCCCAGGACTGCGGAGACTACGTGGTAGTTTCCAACTGTCAACACATTTACACCACTGGCAACAAGCTTGAACAGAAGGAGTTCAAGCACCATACTCGCAAACCTGGCCACATGCAGACAAAAACCATGGAGGAGCTCATAATCAAAAAGGGTGGTGCGGAGATTTTAAGGAAGGCTGTTTATGGTATGCTTCCAAAGAATAAACTAAGAAAGTTCAGAATGAATCGTCTGAAGCTTTTTGAGGATTCCACTAACCCGTATGCTCAAAACGTTATTGCATTTCATGATGACCAGCCTGCCAATTAATTGTCAGGCAGCCAAGAAGACCAGGCTACAGAAAGGTGCCTGGACACGAGCATGCAGCTTCTTTCGACTTCTCTTGTACATAGTCTTGTATTTATTAAATATAAAGTCGCTCAATACGTAGGCTTGGTGAGTCGTCAGTGGCGTCGGCTACCGCTTTGCAATAGTACGCGTTCTAAGCACACGACGTGGAGAAGCTGATGGAGCAGGCGGAGCTGGAGATGGTGGTTCATTACTCTTCATTTTTTCCTTCCTCCCCGCAGAGAGCGAAATTGCCGATATGACTCTCTTCGTGAGCTTGATAGGCGATGTTATCCGCTTGCCCGTCATGACGCCAGAGGAAGAGTTGGTGTGTGCAGACTCATTCCGATCTGCGGACTTATGAAAGGTCGGCATCGCCTTGGAAACCTTCGCTGCATCGATTCTCGCTGTATTTGCACTGAGAATATCTTCAACTGCCACGTCCCAGTATCTCTTTGGTATTCTGTTTATTCTCATCTCGATCTTCGTACGTAGGGCCTGGGCCCCAAATTGACGCTGAGCTTCTAGCCTGGAAACACGATAATTGAGCTCATGTTGCAGATTTTCATAAGACGCTGGAGTTTCAGCCTCCATCTTTATAAATGTGCGTATCCACACAAGTCACTGACGAATTTGTTGAAAGTTAAGTTTGGGGTTCCTATTGTTTATTATGCACGGATTGCCGGAATGGGGATCCTTGGCGAGAAGGGTTATGGTGGGTCCAGCCTGTCAACAGATAAATGTGATATTAGCGCAGTATATGATTTAGCATCACAGCTGGAAGTATGAGGTTTAAACTAGAAATCTCCTGACTGTTTCTACTTAGGCGTAAACCAGATCTGCTATTGCCGTTGGCTCAATGAACACCAATCCATGCGGCTGTGAACATTGCTCTTGTTGCTGGGCCTGGGCTACATCCAGAAGACCCTTATGCATAGGAGAAATGCGAAAGACTGTGGTACTTTCGTAGCTTTAATTCTCATCCTTTTGTTTCCGTCTGTTGGTACTATTCCCTATCAGCCACTTCTGGTCACGTTGGATGTGGCGTTAGGCACCACTCTCTCCCACCAGTCAGCCTTGCTAGTGATATACCAAAGGGTGGCACTAATCCTTTCTCCACACACCATCTCGAATCAATCACCTTTTCATTTATCGATAGAGACTCTTCAAGATGGGTCAACTCGAAGCGACCATGATTGTGCTAGATTCCAGTGAGTTTACTCGAAATGGCGATTATACTCCAACAAGATATGAGGCTCAGCTAGACGCCATTAACGTCATCTTTCAAGCCAAGACTGCGTCCAACCCAGAAAACACCGTTGGCGTTATGACTATGGGCGGGAATACTGCCAAGGTTTTAACATCATTTACTTATGATTTTGGCAAGATTTTGTCGGGCGTCCATGATTGTTCTATCGGAGGAGAATCACACTTGTCGATTGGTATTCAAGTCGCTGGGCTTGCTTTGAAACATCGCCAAAATAAACGACAGAAACAAAGAATCATCGTGTTTGTTGCCTCCCCTATCACAGATTCGGTGGATTCTCTCACTAAGCTGGCGAGAAAAATGAAGAAAAACAGCATTGCAATCGACTTCATCAACTTTGGAGAGGAGGCTGACAATACTGATAAGCTCGAGAAGTTTATTGCTTCTATCAAAACAGAGGATAATTCTCATTTGCTAACTATCCCCCCAGGCCCACATTTGTTGAGCGACGTCATTACAACATCTCCTATTGTCCAGGATGAGAGTAGTGCTGGTGGATATGGCGGTGGACTTGGTGGCGGCGATGACTTTATGGGCATCGACCCAAGCATGGATCCAGAAATGGCACTTGCCCTAAGATTGTCACTAGAGGAGGAGAAGAACAGACAAGAGCGAGAAAGACAAGAGAAGGAAAAGAGTGCAAAGGAAAGCGATTCGAAAGTTACAGTGTCAGATCAGAAGGGTGACGATGAAAATACTATGAAAGAATAATTCTTTCAATCAAGTTTTTCTTTTAATGTTATAAAGCACGTGTATCTATTAGATAGTTCTTGAATGTTGAGATACATATCGACGCCTTACAGTAGTAGGAGAAGAGCAACTTATCATTTTCAACCCAGGTCCATTCGATGCGGATTTCTGCCATACATTCTCCCTGACTTTATTGAAGGTCATAACCCAGAACCATGGTGCTTTCTATTCATATCTCGGCTGGCCCCAGATGGTCACTCATTTTCTGCGTGTGGGGTTGCGGCACTCCGCGTACGTTCAAATCAGGCTTTTCCCCACCGACCGGCAGCGCCTAATGCCTCTAGTGACGGAAAAGGCGACTGCGGCGTGGTTGCGCCGAGATATGCCACACCTTAAGCCAATCAACTTGCGGCGTTTTCTGGGGCGGCATACTCGCGCCTCTGTCCTACGATCCAGAAAAGCGAAGAAGTCATATAAAATGGATCCAGCAAAGTTGATAGACGTCAGGAATATTAAGAAAAGTAAATATTTCCAGCCAGGCATTCTCAGGCTCCGGCTCGGCAGTTATTCCTCTGCGGCGCCATAGCGCCACATCACGTGAAATTGCACTGCTGAAAAAAAAAAAGGCGCCTGCTCCAGCCCCCACATATATAGCCAGTGTGGCGTGCCCGTCCCACATCCATACTGTTGCTGGTAGAGTCTCATTTCACGATGACTAGCTGGAGATCTCCTTTGGAAGCTCTTTCTAGTGCCGTGGCCTCTTTGCCCTCTGAGCGCGTCTTCTCTGTCTTGAGAAGTCAGGCCGAGAAGCCCATAGTGGATTCGGCGAAGGTCTTGTCTGAAAGATGCGACCCATTTGAACAAATTGCCGATAGTCTGGATTCAGGTAAGTGAAAAAAAATTAGAAACGCTCGTTCTTCTAGTATGCCTAGGTATCCTTAGCATTCCTATTTTCCGGCTGAGCCGCTGCTGGTGGCTGCCAGCTTGTGCTTATATGCAACTCCACTGATTGGCTCATATTGGAAAATACCAAAATCTTGCTACTAACCTCAGAATTGTCTCTTGTGATTATCCACTCATTGCAAACCTTGTTCAGTTCCTTGGTTCACATCTCCTCAGTCAAGTCTCCTCTGGTTATTCACTTGGCCATTGACTCATCTGATGCTGCCGATTTCGGCCTTCTTTCAGCGCTGAGACACTCAGGTCTCCATTTCCTACAATCTTTTGGAATTGAAGATACCTACGATACTGCAATAGCTGCTGCTTTGTACGCCAAGAGAGATAACAGACCAGTCATCCATTTTTTCTCCGTCCCTTCCTCTCAGAAACCGATTTCTGGCAAGCTGTTGTCTTCGAGCCAAATCAAAACTGTCTTTTCAAGCCTTGAAAAGGATTCGAACCCTTTTTCACTTGTCAAGAAACTCACTGGGCGCTCTTATAAGTCGTTCGAATACTTGGGACCGGCTCATGCTACCCAGGCTGTTGTTCTTTTGACCTCGGCAACCGATCTGTTTATCGCTACTATTGAGCAAGCTTCTAGCAAGGATGCATATGGATCTACAGGTTTAGTTCTGATCAGAAAGTACTCCCCATTTTCTTACAAGCTTCTCGCTAAGGAGCTGCCGACGTCTGTGAAGAGCCTTGCTCTTGCTGAGCAGGTTATTCAAAGCACAACATCATGGAGCTCCCTCTTCCAGGATGTCATTGCATCTGCCAGCACAGACGGCCTTGTTTCTAGTCTTCCTAAACTTGTTTCGATCCAACTTGCTCACATCCAGCTTTCTAATGTGAGCCAAGTTCTTTCTGCAATTGCTATAAATCTTAAGGCGAGCGAACCTGTTCAAAAACTCCTGGTAGGAACCAAGTTTTCAGCAGGTCATATTTCCGAAATTGCGGCGGAGGCTATCTCTCAGGCCAAAAACTTGGAGTCTGCTTATACCAGGGTGCTGAACCAGATCTTTTCAGACAAGTTGAACGTCATCAACGCCAATGGAGAGACCACTGGTTTTGAAACAACCCCAGAATATGGTTATGGAAAATTTCTCGCCACTGAACAAACAGTTGATGAACTTGAGGCTTGCGTGAGATCCACTCTCACTGATGTGAAGGATGCAAACCTTCAGGCTCTTCTTGCAAAATGGTTGGTTAACAGAAGTGGAGGCGCAGAGATTTCTAAAATCCTTGCCGTGGACAACTCTGCTGCTCCAGAACTTGCAAGGTCGGCTGATTTGTTCTCCTCCAAGTCGAACTGGCTTGTTGGCTCGGATGCTTGGGCCTATGATTTGGGATCATCGGGAGTTCATCACGTTTTGTCCTCTGGAAAGAACGTGAACATGCTCATCATCGATTCAATGCCCCACTCTCTTGCAAAAGAAGATCCTTCCAGAAGAAAGAAAGATGTTGGGCTGTATGCCATGAACTTCGGAAATGTTTATGTTGCTTCGGTGGCTGTATATGCTTCTTACACGCAGCTTCTTCAAGCTTTTATTGAAGCAGATGCGTTTGATGGTCCTTCGGTAATTGTAGCTTACCTGCCTTA
Organism: Grinbergsozyma bentonensis; assembly: GCA_030561725.1. Classification (NCBI taxonomy): domain Eukaryota; kingdom Fungi; phylum Ascomycota; class Dipodascomycetes; order Dipodascales; family Trichomonascaceae; genus Grinbergsozyma; species Grinbergsozyma bentonensis. The sequence continues at coordinate 220,543 of JAKTYB010000003.1, read as the reverse complement.
CTATAAGGAAACCGATGATGCTCTTACCATCCTGCAAGAAACTAAGAAGGGGGTTGATACAGGCTACTGGCCGCTTTACAGGTACAACCCTAACGCCGAAGACTCCTTCAAACTTGACTCTTATCAAATCAGACAGGCCCTGAAGAACTTTCTGGATCGTGAGAACCAGCTTACTCTGCTTTCTAGCAAAATCCCTGCATTCAATAGAGGTCTTGAGCAGTCGCAAGGGTCATTATTGAAACTTAAGCAGAAGAAGAAGGCTGATGAAGCTTATGCTACTCTTCTTGAAGGACTCCAGGGACCCCCTCTGACTGTTTTGTACGCTTCTGATGGTGGCCAAGCTGAGAGCGTGGGCAAAAGACTTGCAAGACGCGCTAAATCTAGAGGTCTCAAGGCCACAGCTCAGGCCATGGATGATTTTACTATCGATGAGTTTGCTAAGGCGACCAATGTAGCGTTTATCACTTCCACGGCTGGCCAGGGTGAGCTTCCTCAAAATGGACGCGCCTTCTGGGAGGCCCTCAAGGGTGCCACTGATCTCGATCTCAGCGATGTGGCTGTTTCCGTTTTCGGTATGGGTGACTCACTGTACTGGCCGCGCAAAGAAGATGCTCACTACTACAACAAACCTTCCAAGGATTTGTGGAAGCGTCTGACCACTCTTAATGCAAAGGTTCTCGCCCCGTTGGGTCAGGGTGATGACCAAGGAGCTGATGGATGGTCAACTGGTTACAATGAATGGGAGCCTGAAATTTGGAAGACTCTGGGTGTTGAGGGTGCCTCGGTTGATGAGCCACCGCCAATTACAAACGAAGACATCAAGATTGGATCTGATTATCTTAGAGGAACAATCGCTGCTGGTTTGAAGGACGAGTCAACTGGGGCTATTTCTGCCTCAGATCAGCAACTGACCAAGTTTCATGGCATTTATATGCAAGATGACAGAGATGTGCGTGAAGATCGCAAGGAAGATGGCCTTGAGCCAGCTTATTCATTCATGGTCCGAGTCAGACTACCGGGATGTGTGGCAACTCCTGAGCAATGGCTGAAAATGGACCACCTTGCTGATCGTAGAGGCAACGGCACATTCAAGTTGACCACTCGCGGTACATTCCAGTTACATGGCGTCATCAAAGAGGATCTCAAACCTGCCATCAGAGGTATAAACTCTGCTTGTATTGATACTGTGGCAGCTTGTGGTGATGTTGATCGCAATGTTGTCGCTGCAGCGCTCCCTGAGAACAAGAAAATTCATACCGAAGTTGTCAAGATCGCCGATGGAATTTCGGAGCATCTTCTTCCCGAGACTACAGCTTACCATGAGATTTGGTTGGAGGGCGCTGACAGTGGTGACGAGGGTGATTACCAAACGATTTTTGAGAACAGAAAGGCTGGTCCCAAGAAGAAAAAGACCTTGGTCTCTGGATCGACTCTTGTAGACCACGAGCCTCTCTATGGGCCTACTTATCTTCCAAGAAAGTTCAAGATTAACATTGCTGTCCCTCCTCACAACGATGTGGACGTTTATGGCCACGATATTGGACTCATTGCCATTGTTGTTGATAATGAACTAATCGGTTTCAACGTACTTGTTGGTGGTGGCATGGGTACTACTCACAACAACAAGAAAACTTACCCTAGAACTGGCTCTTGCCTCGGCTTCGTCACCAAGGACAAGATCAACGAAGTCTGTGAGAAGGTTATGCTTGTGCAGCGCGACAACGGTGACAGATCTAACAGAAAACATGCTCGTCTCAAGTATACAGTTGATGATATGACTGTTGACGGGTTCAAAGCTGCTACGGAGAAGCTTCTTGGTTATAAATTCGAATCTGAGAAGCCTTTCAAATTTGAATCCAATACTGATCAGTTTGGCTGGGTAAAGGATGAGACTGGGCTCAACCACTTTACTGCCTTTATTGAAAATGGTCGCGTCGAAGACTGCGCTGAGCATCAATTCAAGACATGCCTGAGGAAGGTTGCTGAGTACCTCCGTGATTCACAGGTTGGTAGCTTCAGACTTACTGCTAACCAGCATGTTCTGATATCTGATGTCCCTGATGAACACCTTGATGCTGTGAAGAATTTGCTTGCTGAGTACAAACTTGACAATGTCAACTTCTCTGGCTTAAGGCTCTCCTCTGCAGCCTGTGTTGCTTTCCCAACTTGTGGTCTGGCCATGGCTGAGTCTGAGAGATACTTGCCTTTGCTCATCACTAAACTTGAAAGTGCACTTGAGGAGTATGGGCTCAGACGTGATTCTGTGGTCATGAGAATGACGGGATGCCCCAACGGTTGTGCTAGACCTTGGCTGGCTGAAATTGCACTCGTTGGCAAGGCGTATGGTGCCTATAACTTGATGCTTGGTGGTGGCTACCATGGCGAAAGATTGAACAAACTTTACAGATCCTCAATTAAGGAGGATGAAATCCTTGCGATTTTGAAGCCTTTGTTTAAACGCTGGGCTTTGGAGAGAATTGAGGGCGAGAAGTTCGGTGACTTCTTGATCAGATCCAATGTTATTGCAGCGACCACTCACGGCACCAACTTTTGGGACAATGTCCCCGAGGAAGACTAGTTAGACGAATTTACATTCAGTGTATTCCATTCCAGTATAGTATTGATAAACATTATTCAAGCTCTTTTCAGTAATATCGGTTGACGATGGAAGCGAACTATTGTTAATGATATCAGGGAGAGAACACACAGACCACCGCCCAAGATTTGCGGACGTAAAAATCCTGTATGATTACTTGAAATCAGTTGACCAGTTACAGGCCCCGCAATCCAGAATGAAAAGGAATAGAGGAAAAGTCCAAGACCTGTTCTACTTCCTAGTTTATCCAGGTCTGGAGTGAGAGTGGACCATACTGCAGGTATGAGAGAAAGGAATGAGCCTGAAAAGAATCCATAGACAACTGCAAGCACAATCTGACCAGTCTGAGAAGTAACTGCTATCCAACTAAATGTCAGCACAACACATGCAGAGATGCAAGGTATCAAGACATTGTAAGATCCTATCTTATCTGCAACAAAGCCTGGGAGAATTCTGCCAGGAATAGCTCCTCCATTTAAAATAGCTATCATATACGGCACCAGAGCTGGAGAAATGTTAGTCTTACTAGCATATGTGTCGATATAGAAAAGGTAGGAAAATGTTCCTGCTCCACCGCACAATGTGCCAAATGCAGTCAATAGAAAATCGAATTCTTTGAAAGAAGGCCAGTCAATAAATGATCCATTAGGGCGAGCAGGAACTCTTGCTTCCAGAATGAGGACGGTGAAAGCAAGCATTGCAAGCATTAGAAATGCAACTATCCGCATTGCCCAAGGAAAACCAATCTTACTGATGAGATTTCGTGCCATAAGAGGAAAGATTACTCCTCCAACAGAAGATGCTGAACTACATATTCCCATGGCAGCAATTCGTCTCTCTGAAAAGTATTGGCCTACAACTGTCACCGATCCTATGAAAAGAGCCGCGGATCCAATTGCCAAACATACACCTTGAGCTAGAAATATTTGGTAGAATTGCGTAGAAAACGAAGTCATAAAAGCACCAAATGTCATCAGGAATGATCCTATAAACAATAATGGCTTTAAATATCCCATATCAATTAGTCTGCCGCCAATCAAGCCTGCACTCATCATGAGGAAACCTTGAACCGAGCCAACCAGTGAGATTGTAGAAGTTGGTGTTGATCGAAGAAGCTCCGTTTCAAAATAGTCCTGGAAGGTTGCCCAAGCACTAACGTACCCCCAAGAGTTCAAAACAGCAAGAAAACCTCCAAGGACCTGAAGCCAAGCCTTTAAACCTCCATCAGGTGGTGGAGGGATCAGCCTGTTTGTACTCTCGATGCTTACTGAGCTGAGACTACTCATACTCTCAATAGATACCGCGTGTATGATAGATAAGGTCAAGCTGATTGATATCTCGTCAGTGATGTCCCAGAGCAGATCTGCCTCTGCTTTGTCATCCGTTTTTTTCCGATAGTGGTGCAAAAAAAAGCTATACCATATTAGGAAATTTTTCTACCAAGCATCGCAGTTTATCCGTGGTCCCATCCAAGTGAAGCTTTGCAAACTTCATAATAAATTATCGGCCTAATGAAGAATTACCGAAAAGAGGAACTTTCATTATAGTATATCTTTGAAAATATTTTAAGATATTTGACATTTGATAATACAATCAAACTATTTATTCCTTAATCCAATCATATTAAATATTTCTCAAATTTTTCTATATGATTATAAATTTATATTTTTTGTATTTTTTATTTGATAATTTTTATAGGGTTTGGGCTTTCATTTTTATTAGTAATCTTGCATTTTAGACAGTGTCGGGATTGTAGACGTGGCTGGGGAGCGCCGATTGAAAGTGGTTTGCAACGTACGTATGTCGCTATGACTCGTGATCCATTTATGTTGTGCTTAATATGTCTTGGCCATTTCTGATATCCCCATCGTATTACCTTCGCCTCCCGTCATTGGATACTGGCCTCACCCCCTTCTCCCACCTGCTTTTCCCCTTAGTGGTAGTGTGGGTAGAAAATAGCTTGCACATCTCTCGGCTCTACTCATCTTTCAGCGCGGATATACCACTAGACAAACCACGGATGGTGTCAAGGTAAGTGAACCTCAACCGTAAAAGCTAAGCGGAATTAACTAACCAAGCTGCAAAGACCTTCATGCTCAAGTTGCGATATGCCTCCAGAAATCACCCTGTGTCCTCATTGAAAGGAACACTCCAAAAGACTGTTTAGACAAGCCAGAATTGAGAAAAGACCTCCCGGAGCAGTGTATACAAAAACTATTCAGCTATTTGGAATGCCGCCGAGGCATGATCGACATGAGAAAAAGATTCAGAGGCAATGGGCCAGTATCTACTGGCCGTTTTGACGAAAAGCTGGCAGAGTTGTCAGCGGGAAAGGTCGACGTCGAGGCCGAGTTAAAGGCATTGGGCGCAGCTGAACAGTAAACGAAAGGAAAGATGATGTGCAGCTCGCCCCTCATACTAGAGACTGAACGACCGAGGCGTGAGATCACTCTGAGTATCAACAACCAAAAGCTAGGACCTATTCAAAATCATTCTAAAATAATATCTCACAAAGCGCAATAACAATCAGCTGTCATTAAAATACATAGTCAGCACCGCCGCTATTGATATTATCAATCTCCACCTCTGAAAATGGGCTATATCTATACTTGAGAGGTAATACGGCATGTACAGCAACGCCAGGGCCAACAGGGCCAACCGAAGATTCAGAGTACGACCCTGAACCCTTACCACCAAGCGGACCGTGCGTCTGAGCTCTACGTCTGTACTCCAAGAAAGAGGAGGGTAGCGAGCGAGCCGGTGACTCCGGGTGGACCTCTGCGGAAGAAGTTTCCGAAGAAGAAGCTAGCGTTAGTTCAACTATTCACTCCACAATCGTTTAACATGCACGAAGTTATTACCTACCTGCCCAGGTCCTCTTTCCAAGGAATTTAATCAGGGGATGTCTGTATCTCACACATGTACTTCTCATTGGACAGATTGGTGAAATCAGATCACCAATATATCTCCCATATTGTTGAGGTGGGACCAACCTGAGTGAGGCTGGAGACTCAGCCGTGCGGCTGAACGCATTCTATGTCATAGAATTAGAAATTGGTGTGGAGAGTTGGAATAAGGATAGCGTATTTAAGGTCTCAAAAGAATAGCAGACAGTGACAGTATATACTTTTAGACAAAGAACAGAAAGGAAGAAGGGGCACAGCACTTGCCAAGACATATAAAGTTATCAGCCATGGATATTACACGAATAATAGAACGTATCCCTCGAATTTAACAGACTGCTTCAGGAAACTCTCCTCAACCAATGGCTAACCGTGCAACCCCTCAGCTTTTCACATACTGTTAATGGGTACTGTTTCTCTCCAGAAATCGTTTTTTTTTTTTCGGGTCAGTTCATCGTTTCCTTTCTGTGGGGTGTTCTCCGCGCAACCTCGACCACTGCCCCGCAGCTACTGCAACTACTAGTACGGCTGCACCTCAAACAGAAGCAGTCGAAACGATAGCCTCTACTTTTATTTTTTTTTTTATTCTACGGAGAAGGATGATTGATAGGAAGGCGCTAAAAAAGGCCACACAGGCACTAAAACGACATGAATCAGGAGTTATTTTTCTTCGCGTAATTATCTCAAAACCTATTGTTGATAAAAAGCTTCTGGTTCCTGTGCTTTTCCCTTTGAAACACGCTCCAAACATCAGCGATACCTCGATGGTCTTCATCTCCAGAGACCCTGGAACAAAATATCGGACATTGCTAGAAGAAACCAAGCTTTTTGAAGAAGTCGTTGGAATTTCAAATCTTCCGAGAAGATTGAAACTAGCCGGGAAATCCAAGCCCCCGTTCAAGTACGATGTTATTCTCTATGACAGTAAAGTTAAGTCCCTCCCGCGAGTTCTCGGCCCTTCGTACTACAAAAGTGGAAGAGTTATGCCGATACCGATCAAGGTGGACGATAAGACAGATGAAAAAACGATGCGCAAATGGATTGTAAAGCAAGCCAAAATATCCGCTAAGTGCACCAAGCTTGCTGTTGCTGAATCTACCTGCCTATCCGTCGCCATCGGAACAACAGAAATTCCAGATGAGCATATTGAAGAGAATTGCTTAGATGTTTTTGAGCAGCTGTCAAAAAAGCTAGGCGAGACTGCCGAAATCAAAGCCATACAGATGAAGACTGGAGAAGGTGTGACATTACGGATAGACTACGACATAACAAAACCCAGCATTAGCATATAAATTTAACTTATATAATTACAACTCAACATATTTCACGACCTGAACCAAACCCCTGTCTGCGTTGGCAAAGGTGAAATAATCAGGCGAAAAATGCAAAACCTCATCCAAAGCTGGAATCTTTCGCATCATCTGGCCACCTATTTCTACACTGTCATCATATTCAGCCCAATCACATGTCACTTGGACTCCAAGACTGTCACCCGATCCTGGGATTCCATCTTTATCCTCTGTGCCTATCCATTCCAGCCTGACATGAAAGTCTGGATTTGTCCAGTTCAGTTTGTGAAGGAAAATTGTCCGCAAACCCAAAGATTTCCCAATATACTCGTCAAAAGGTGGATCCGTCAGCCCATCTGAATCTAATTCGGGATGATCATGATATATCCTGGCAACACGAACTGGAGATGGCGCGGTCAAAGGTGACACCAGACTATCGAAAGAAGACGTGTTGAACCTCAGGACACATGCCCGGTTATTCGAAACTGATATCTTAAGGGAGCCCATGTGAGGTCTATAATAAGAGCCCGCCATTGCGCTTCTCTCTTCATCGCTTTGACTGATATGAGTCGTATAGTTAACAGACATCCAATCACTCACAGCCAACGAGTCAACAGGGTGTGGATACTCAGCCTGATACCAAACTCTTTCAACACCATTTGTGGACTCTGTTCTGGTGGATTTTGGTGGAACAGGTAAGCTATCAAGCACTTTATGAGCATAGCCAGGGAAGCCGGATAACACAACCTGTGCACCAGAATCAGGATCATCCAGATCAAGTTTCTGCACGAATCTGAGCTTCAACGGTGATTCGTAGGAGAACGGTTCACGCACCGTGAGAGTTATCAAAAAATATGCAAAGACAAGAAGAAGTGCAAAGAACGAATAGATATGGGTTCTATGCACAAACGGTACATAGAAAGAGCCCACAATGGCAGTGCCAACGATGAAAAGCTTGAAAATCATCACAATATCCCGAGAATCCTCCTCTCCGTTCAGACTTAAAGTGTTCAGTACCATAAGAACGGTCGCTAAGCCGAAGTACAACCCAACAGGAAGGTATACAGCATACTGAATCAGCCACATAACACCTAACTTTTCAGGCTCTTCAGCTAGTTTAGGGTCTGAGGAAGGGGGCTGAACCTCACCATGCGATAACTCACAAGGCTCGTTCACATCGTGCGATTCTGTCGCAACCGAATTGTTCTCATTCTCGACCAAGGTTTCATAGCCTGAACGATCCAATGATGGTCTTTTCAATGATCCATCAACAAGAATGCCAAAAACTCCAACAACAGACGCAACCAGGGCAAGAAAGAAAAATATCACAGGCAAGTATTCACCCGTGTAGCCGTACTTATGAGCACGGACGGTGGTAATGATAGAAATAACCCACCAGAAGGCTGTTTGTTCAATAAATAAATTGAGTTTTTGGTCGTGGACTGGTCTGAACTTCGATGCGATCTTCAAGACAGCATAATTACTTGCGAGGTAAATAGCCAAGAACATCAAGAGAGGACCACGAGTGTGAGTCATAATAATCTCCCCATTGATGTTATATAACCACCATGACACGGAGACCAAACAGACCCCAGAAACAATAAATGCAAGCGGTCCCCTAGTCCAACTCCGACGAGACACCACAATCACGTTGTTACGCTTTTCGAGCACACCAACCGTCACAAGAAGTGCGAGCAAGACAAGTGGCCCTAAAATGAGCAACACAATCTGAAGCAAGACAATTTGGCTCAAAGGGTAGACAACGAAAAATAGCGAAAGAATGTCAAAATAGACAGCCTTCTCAAAGTCCGTGTCAATTGTTTCTCCTGAATCGGACGACATAGACAGCATCACATCCAAGCTGTTTGAAAACATCTGAGCCACAGCGCCAAAAGAAATACTGTTCATGGAGTCCCGTCTGGTGTGATAAAGGTCTCTTGGTTTATAAAAGCAATAATCGATGCCTCTCATCCCTGCGTTGGCATAGATCTCGTAATCCGTACCGGAGCGAACAAGTCCAGCATCCAAGCCTTGCTGAAATATAGACGTACCATGAGGAAACTTAGCTGCCTTGAAATGTTTAGCGGCGCCATAATCTGTAGCCCTGACAAGTACTGGCCTACCGCCAGCACCAGCGCCATCAAGGTTTAGGAACAGGCCGACATCCTTAGCCCAGGGGTGCTCAAGAAATGCAGCGGCTCCATATAGTGCAAACTCTTCATTGCTTGTGAAATGGAAAATTATCGTTCTCAGAGGTTGTTGTTGTTGAGAGGTAAAATATCTCCAAATGCCTAGCATCGACGCAATGGCTGCTCCGTCGTCAGTAGTTCCGTAAGAGGTAGGCACTGAATCAAAATGAGCCGCAATCATTACAGCAGGAAGCTCGGCGTTAGAACCATTGATTCTGGCGAAAAAGTTGTTGGACTCATAGTATGCCATCGGCGAAGTGGGGCCAAAGTTCTGGAACATTGTTCGCCTGCGAAAGTCATCAAAAATATCAAATGGAAGAGCTGTGTCAATTGCAGCTATTTTAACCTCTTCCATGATGTAATCGCGTACTTCATCACAAGCATGAGACAGATAAGGATGAGGCTTCTTGGAAATTATCTTGAGGTCTTGCCAAACTTGAGACATGTAAGGACCGTAGCCTTGGCCGACCTTAGGTGTAGGTTGATTGAACTGAATTGAGCCAAGGATCACAAAATAAACAGCATAAGTAAACACGAGTAGAAGGGTGAAAGGTGTCTTGTTGAACCCCAGTACGGAACCGAGCAAGCTCTTGTGCTGAGCCTTATCCAAGTTATCACCGGCATTCTCACTCCTGGCGGGTCTTGCCCCAGAAAGAAGCGGAGAACTCTCGGACACATCAGCCATTATTTCAATGTATGGTCAACGAGAGAATAACCAATGGAGGAGGTGTATTGCGATATTTAGTCCGCATTGTAGGTCTTGGGCTTTCTTATCACGTGCGGCGTTGCTCCCGCCGAGCACGGTGATAAGATTGCAAGGAGGCTCATTTTTGTGTCTCAACTAGCGTTTCATGAGAGCGAGATATAGCAGAAAAATGGTTTGTTGATGCAAATGCTTCTTATTAATGGAAGTTAGAACAAGATGGGGCTAACTACAAGCATCTATGTATATTTACATTTAATCTATGTACAGATCTATTTTTCAATAGCGTGGTATCTCTTTCCTCTAAAGCCGAACAATCTTTGATTAAACTGGTAGACCTCTGTGGGGTTCAAGTCGTTTAGCTCCCATTTAGTAGATCCAAAGATGTTCTCAGAGGGTTGGAACAATACATCGAACTTATCTCCGAACTTATCATGTAGCCAATTCCAATCTCTCATGGAATCTTGCTCATGAAAGCCCGTGACAAACACCGCACACTTGGACTCCAGAAGCCCAGGTATAGTCTTTTCCCATTGATCCATAGCTTCTGGAGCACCAAGTCCTGGATGGAATAAGAAGAAGCAGTCCAAGTAAGGGTCATAAGGGAAAAAGTCTTGCGCCTGATGGAGGACATGGAAGTAGTCAGTGTAGTATGTAAATGTCATTTGAGAATCAATCCTCTGAGAAATTTTCTTGCTGCTGGTGACATAAATGTTCTTCTCTCTTTCATAGTACGCCTCAGGTCCGATGAAAACAAGTTCAAACTCAGTGTAAGGAAGAAGGTAGGACAGTTGCTTCCAAACATGAGCAGGCAACTGAGACTCTGCTCTAGCACCAACAATGAAGAATCTGACTGGCCGGTCCTGCCAAGACTTCGTGCGATCTGTTGGAAACATGGTGTATCTCAGAGCTGCAAGCGACTTGAGACCCTCCAGTTGGAGAGGTCCCTTCGGAGCAAGCTGGTAGGGAGAAAATTGATTCAAAACAGAAGCCATAGTAAGAGGATAAGACAGCATTTTAGTGACTGCAGCAAGGTGGAACTCAGTGTCCATGGAGAAAAACTGTCGAGTGTAAAGGAAGGTGTCCCAGTTCAAATAGTTGACAACAGCTTCATTATCCTGCTGCCCAGGAAATTCAAATTCAGGGAAATCTCTTCCTGATCTTAGGTCATACTCATACATGTTGGCCTTTTTAAGAAGCTTCCAAAGTCCATTCTGGTAGTCAATATCTCGTTTCCAGGCGTCCTCAGAATGATGCGTAGGAATACCAGACTTTGGACAGGTGAATTCAATGCTCTTACCTGTCATTCGGCAAAGCGCACGAGACTTGATCATAGCAGCTCTCGTCCTCAGGTCTTGAGACGGAGAAGCATCCCATGGGAAAAACCTGTTCTTCTCAGTCGGGTAATCTGGCGGTGGTGGTCCGTCGAAACCTAGTGTATTTCTAACCACATCAAAAATTTTTGATCCTATAGAGTAGTTTCTTTTGCAAGTCACCACCCCAAACTTTCCAGACATTATGCGAGAGAGAAGGTAACCAACTTCTGTTGATGATTTGTCGGAGGGTATGGTGATTTTTGAAAATTCCCAGTTGTACCCGTTTCTGGCCACCCTTCAAGGTGGTGCACTGTAGCACAGCATACAGGGAGTAATTAATATATGTAATATTCTGGCCACGCGCCTAGTTTGTTGAGCTTTCCAAAACATCAATGGTTGAAATTGTTGTTGAAAACCTTGGTCTGGTTTTACATGCTACTGAAGATCAAACTGTCAAGGATGTAGAAACGATACTGGAATCGAGATACCATATCTTCGTTACCTCTATATCTTATCAGGGCATGGTCCAAGGCGAGCAAGTTACAATGTCAGAGCTGAAAGACGAGACTAATGAGATTTACATTACTGCGGAGATCATTCGCACTACCCAGCCATCCGGTGACACTCGCAACAATCATTTTGACCATGAAAGTATGGAGGAAGGCGTGGTCACAGGGCACAATTCAGACATCGATGACTTGATAAGAAATATACCAGAAGAGATTGATGATAACTTTTCAAAATCGAAACTGAATGGAATACCACTCTATATATCCGATCGAAAACCGCTTTCATCACAAGCTGCGAGGCGTATTTTGGATTTGAATGGCACCTATGCCGAGGAAGTCGTCCAGTTGCAATGTCGGTGTCCAGCTTCCGGTAGTAGCTCTGATATACTGGCACAGTCTGAAGAAATTTTGAAAGATCTTGAGGGGTTTGGTGTCATTTTCGGAGAAGCAAATGCGAGCAATAAGGAGCGCAAAACTCGCGCCCCAGAAATTTCAATTTTGACAGAACTCGGGAAAGTTGTGATTAGTTCGAATGAATACTTGCTAGTCCCCGAAAACTATGAGCAAAGTAGTTTCTTGCTACATCTTCACCCCCTTGCTGCAAACAGACTTGAATTGAGTGGTCTATCAACCAACCAGGAGCCATCGTTAATGAAAGCTTTCAGCGAGAGCCCTGCTGAGATCTCAGGATCATCTAGTCACACCGGCTTGGGCACACAAAAGAGGACTCGTACAGGTGATTTGGCCATTAATGGAGAAAAAGGTGTGAAGGCTCCGAATAACAATGCAGATCACCGCTCTTTTTATTCTCAGCTGAAAATCGTTAACGATAGCGGTAATGGGAAAACTGGGGGTGAGAAGGAAAGCGTGGTTGTTGAGAACAGTGATTCTCTGCTCGTTCCTGCCTACAGTAGAGGAAATGATTTCTATTTGATATTACATCCTAACGTTGCCAAGAGATTGGAACAACACAACATGAATGTGGACTACGTCAATCTTCAGTCGCTTCAGGATCATTTTGTTATTGTGGATGAAAAATATCCGACCAACATCTTAGATGTGCATGGCCATCAAGAAGTTGAGGCAAATTTTGATCGATTCTGGTACAAGCTCATTGACCAATTTGAGCAAATGCTCGAGTATATCAGCGGCAATTGGCAAGTAGTGTTGTGGAGAGCGTTCCAGGCGATGCTTGCGATCAGAATACTCTGGTTCCTCCCAAGGAACAAGTACACTTACGCCGCAATTTGCTTTATTGTTTTAGGAGTGGCAGTGTCTTTGATTCCTAACCTAAGAAGAAGATTTACTGTGATGCATATTGAGATTGATCTATTACCTCACAAATATACCCGAGAGGGATTCCCGGAAGTCCGGCAGTGGTATCAAAGTCTTTACCAACTGCCACTACTCTTTGCAGCCTCACTTGTACAGCAGGTCTATGACAAATGGGATGCAGAAGAAGCTCGGAGGGTCAATCTAGCAGAGAGACGGTATCGAGAAAATCCAGTTGTTGAATAGAATTCCAGACGAATAAATGCCAAACGGTATTTACCAAAATAATAAACTTATTTTCTCAAAGTTCAATAGTATCTTGTGCTCATCTGAAATCAGCTTTCAGGACCCATTTTCCTGATTTCCAATCTGCAACTTCGCGCAGCATGTAACGAAGGTTCGCAACCGCTTGCTGCGAATCAACTGCTATATTGCATTTCGAAATAATTAACGAAGAAGACGCCGAATAACCATCCTCAGCCTTCAACACATCAATGAATTGTCTCATTTTATCCGAATTTCCATCATTACCAGTCAAGTCAACGGATTGGTTTTTCTCTTCCAGACTTTTCCGGTATTTGATGTTTTGCAAAATAGAAGTTGAGGAGACGTCAGGTGCAAAGGTAGATCTCAAGATAGGCTTACTTACTCGTCCAGCGCTTCCAGAGCGGCCTGTCCAAGTTGGAGTGCCAATGGTAGATGATCTAGCGAGTTTTCGAGATTTCTTCAAACTCTCAGCAGCTGCTTTAGCAATTCTACTAGCCTCTCTCTCAACTATCAAAGAGTCGTGGCTGGAACTCTCAATGATTGCATCATGTTCAACAGCACTATGCACCCCTGATGCAAAAAGACCCTCCAAGATTCTGTCATCCTCATTTATGTCTGATCCTGGCTGGTCTGACGGGTCACCCTTGCGATAATTTTCTGACTTTGATACACCTTGGATATCTGAGACTTCATCAAGATCGTCCTTAGCGGGTTTTTTGGAAATTGTATTTCTTTTCTCTAACCCTTGAAACATATCACCCGTCTCAGTTCCTTCACCAGAAGATCCTCCAAGCGTGAAAAGATCATGGATGTCGTTGGATTTGAAAAATCGCTTCTGCTTTGGATCCTTCAAAATCTTATTACTGAGAAATTGCTTGAAGATTTGTCTGTGATAAATCTTTTCCTCGATTGACCCAGCAATCATCAGTCTGTAAATTGAAACATCACGTTTCTGCCCCAGCCTCCATGCTCTCTCTCTTGCTTGTAGGTCCGTGGATGGATTCCAGTCAGGATCAAAGATCAGCACGCGATCCGCGCCAGTAAGATTGACTCCAAGACCTCCGACCTTTGTCGTGAGAAGAAAGACGCTGATTTCCTTATCCTCATTGAAGCGATCCACAAGTGATTGACGATTTCCAACAGTGGTAGTTCCATCCATCCTTAAAATGCGCGAACCGCCAACTATGCCAGAAATGAATGGCTCAAGAATATCCAACATTTGCCGAGTTTGGCAAAAAAGTAGAGTCTTGTGTCTCTGTTTGTCCCACAAACCAATAAGCTCTCCAGTCACCTGCATTTTACCGCTTTTTTTAGCATCTCCATAATAATATTTTCTATCCTGCAACAGGTATTCGCGTCGCACAAGATCAGGATGATTGCAAATCTTCCTTAAAATATCAATACCATAGAGTACCTGTCTTTTTTTGGCAAAAATGGACTTCATTTCATCAGATTTCAGAAACGTGAGATAAGCCTCCTTTTGAGGCGATGTTAGTCTACAAAAGAGCACTCTTTCAGTTTTCTTAGGAAGATCTGCAGCCACGTCTAATTTCATTCGCCGCAGTAGGTATGGTGCAATTGTGTCCTTAAGAACTACCGCGCATTTGTAGGCTGTTTGGACCTGAACGTTGGTCGCATTCGCATATCCTCCAATATTGATAGGTACCGAGAACTGAGTTTGGAACACAGGAAGAGTACCCAGTCTTCCTGGAAATACAAAATCAAACAGACTCCACAACTCAACCAGGTTGTTTTGAATAGGGGTTCCAGAGAGAATGATTCTATTATGTGTCCTCACCCTCTTGCAGGCTATCGTAATTGCAGCATCCGGGTTTCTGATTTTATGGCCCTCATCTAGCACGCAATATCCCCACTTTTCTGGTAGAAGAGCGGAAGAGTAAATTCTCATGCCAGCGTAAGACGTAATAACGACGCTTCCGTAACCTGTCATTGCCGAAGAAACCAGTTCTTTTGCTCTGCGAGAAGAGGAGGCAGATAAAAATTTATGCAGGTTGGCTTCATCATCTTCATCACTTAACTCTACTGCCGAGCCTGAAGATACATTCATTCCACTACCAATGGAATGGAGTAAAAAAACTCTCAGAGGGGGCCACCAAGTATGCAGCTCCTTCACCCACTGTTTCATAACAGTAGCCGGACAAACAACCAGTGCAGGCCGATCCATTTTCTGAGAAAATGCCAGGGCAGCAAGGAATGCAGAAATTTGGACAGTTTTACCTAAGCCCATCTCGTCACCAATTATTCCACCAGCCTTTTGCGTGTACAGCTCATAGAGCCATCGCACACCTGTCTTCTGGTAGTCAAATAGAGATGAATAAACCTCGCCAGGAAGCTTGAAAGAATCACCGAGCACAGTGTCGGGGATTGTAGGATGAGAGAGAAACTGCTCTCGGTCTAGATCTGCCTCCGTGGGAGGATTCCCGCTTGTCAACCTATACTGTCTTCGCCGCCTTTGCCACACGTGTAACCTCTGTTGATAAGTATCCGTTATCGCATCATCTTGATCGTCTGGAAGTAAATCTCTTGAGGGGTAAGTCACCTCTTCCTCATTATCGCGATAAATGTCATCATCATCGGGTTCGACACTATGAAAGTTCTCAGACATTCTGGAAGTATCGACATTTATAGATTCATTGTTGATAAGCTCACTTCCAGGCTTTTTCAAATGACGGTGAGATCCAGAAGTCACGATTGGTTCCAGACCAGAAGCATCTTCACTAAAGGGTGTAATTTTTCCAGTTCGAATTAAAAAGTCTCTCGAACTTTCTCCAGGCAATTGCTTCACTCCGGGTTGATTGGAAACATCCATTGCTCGTTGTTGATCATTTGCTTTTATTCTAGCCCTGATTTCTCTCAGATCCTTCTCCAAAAGCTGGAGTTTTCCCTTCTCTAAGCCCTGGATTTCTTGGCGGATCTTTTCTCTCTCAGAAATACGAGTAGATGGCGACTGTCGTTTTCCATTCAAGAGCCTGATCTGGCCCTTAAGCTTCGTTATCGCGGCAAGCACTTTCTCCTCTCGACGTTGATCCAGTTCCTTATCTCTGTCTGCAATTTCAGCAGTAGCCTTAGCGACCACATTTCTTTCTAGATCGACTTGATCTTGAGAATCTTCAACAAAGTTTGAAAGTATATCATCGCTCATGAATAATGTGAAGCGTTAGTCCTCTTGATTGCTTATAAATTAATTTTGGATTTTCAATGAAAACCAGCAGACATAATACCGGTTGTCAGGTTTCCGACACTTCACCTCACAGCCGCACTCTGTTTGGATTCTCCTACCTGACACCTCACCATGCACATGCATGCCACTCGTCTCTTGCAGTCTCACCTCAAACTCTCTTTGGATGAGGCTCGCACATTATAAGTAGCCCTTCCCCCGAAGTCTATTCTGTACCAACAAATCCTTGTGTCCTAGTTTCTTGATTCCTGTCTTCACGGTTCTCTAGTATCTTGTATCTTATATTAATTGCCTCATTAGGAAACCTGACACGGTCTGACTAATCTATTACAGTAAACTATGGGTCAGTTTACCAAGCGAGGAAGAAAATGGCGCGATCCAGCGAGAAAATTAATACGTAGTGGTACGCTCAGAAGCTTGAAGAGAGCTCGATTTGCAAAGTTCTGTGCACAAACCTTCGACGTTTTAGCAGCTGGTGCGAGACAGAGCGACACCCATGGGATGAGCTCATTGAAGTCCCGCTCAGAGCATACCGGCGGCGATTCACATGGTATCTTGTAAAATTTCCTACTCAAACTTATTTCATGTCTGTACCTATATTCCTTTATCCACAAATCAACATTGCTAATCAATATTGCCCTTGTTTGTACTTCGCACGTCATTTAATTTACGCCATTCTTGTTTCCGAAATGGACCGAGGCGGCGAAGTTCAGCCCCGTGATCTCCGAGGGCAGAGCACACGAAAATTTCTTCCTCATTCATCAATCGCACTATGACTATAGAATCTAATTTGGAAGTAGAGAGAATCCAAGATTTGGAGAAAGTTCTTGATTTCCTCAGTAAAGAGATTATTTCTTATACTTCTAATTTGGAGAAGGTTGGATCATTGACTACACCGCAAGAATTGGTTTCGATCCTCAATCTGACCCTTCCTGATGAGGGAAATGGGCTTGATGGTTTGAAAAAGAGTACTGACCTTATTCTCAAAAATTCCACAGCTACTTGGCACCCTGGTTTCTTGGACAAATTGTACGCATCAACCAACCCTGTGGGGCTTGGCTCTGATTTGCTGCTGTCAGTTCTCAACACGAACTCTCACGTGTTTACAGTCTCTCCCGTTTTGACCCTTATTGAAAAGATTACGGGTCAAAAATATGCGCAATTGTTCGGCTTTGATGGCCCACATGCTGGTGGATTAACATTTCCTGGAGGATCCTATTCCAACAGCACCAGTATGCACGTAGCCAGAGCGCTTAAATTCCCCGAGACTAAGAAGAGAGGTGTCGCAAACCTCAAACTTGCAGTATACTGCAGTAGCCATGCCCATTACTCGGTGAAGAAAGCGGCCATATTCTGTGGTTTGGGCACCGACGCTGTATTCAGTGTCGATGTGGACAAACAGGGTAGAATGATACCAGAATCGCTTGAAAATACGATCTCAGAGTCCATCCAGTCAGGGCACACTCCTTTCTATACAAATGCCACTGCAGGAACAACGGTTCTTGGTTCCTTTGATCCATTAGAGCAGATTGCAGACATTTGTCAAAAGTTCAACACCTGGCTACATGTGGATGGTTCTTGGGGAGCTAACGTAATCTTCTCCTCTAAACAGAAGACCAAGATGAAGGGCACAGAGAGAGCAAATTCGCTAACTGTGAATCCCCACAAGATGCTGGGTGTTCCCACCACCTGCTCCTTCCTGCTAATGCCCGATATGCGGGAGATGCAGAGGGCTAATTCACTAGACGCGCCTTATCTCTTCCATCAATCTGAAATGGAAGATGAATCATTTGATCTGGCTGATTCTACCATGGGTTGTGGGAGAAGACCAGATGCTCTCAAGTTATATCTTGCTTGGCAGTGGTACGGAAAGTCTGGCTTTGAACAGCGTATTGATCATGCGTTCGCTGTTACAAAATACCTTGCCAAGTCTGTGCGGGAAAGCAATAAATTTGAGCTTGTCTCCGAGTATCCACCTCCTTGCTTGCAAACTTGTTTTCGCTACAAGGGTGGAGATACCAGGAGCATTGTCGAAGAGCTCCAGCGCAGAGGAGATTTTCTGATCGATTACGCTCCAGATGAACATGGCGTCCCATTTTTCCGCGTTGTCATAAACTCCCCAATTGTCTCCAGTAAGACTGTGGATCAGCTATTGAAGGCAATTTTAGATATTGGTTCCACGACCGCGTAAACTTCAAAATTATAGACAATCTTTTTTTTCTGGACAATGAATAAAGGCAATGCTTAGCTCCACTTTCTCTTGATAAGTGTTACCAGATCTGGACGGCTAGAAGGTTGACGCAACTCAAATAGCTTGTATGAAAGGGTACCGAGGACAATGCCTACGACGGGGTCAACGCTTCTTCTGTTAGTTTCAGATCACCGCAATGGGTAGTGGACAGCCTGTTTGAAGAAAAATTTCAGAGAACAGCAGTTGATGTGAATCATCTTACCTTGAAAACACGTGTGGGTATTGTCTAAGCATGCCCTCTACTTGGTTGTGTCTGCTTTGGTTTTTTTGGCAACTGTTATTGGTGAAGTGTTGCCCCAGCGTGCACACTGTCCCAACACGTGACCCAAGGAATACACGAAATGTATGCATGTTTAGGGTTGGTGCTAGGGTTTGCGTTAGGGTTGGGAGACCAAACACACTCACTAAGTACTACAGACGGGTCACACTTCCATTCCTCTAGCATTGAAGAAAATCAGAAATGGCCGTGAAGTAAGTAAGAGCACGGAACTGAAGCTATTAGTCTTTCGTGAGAAAGATGCAGATGGTCTGAGTGCAATCGGACTGTTCCTGTTGGTGTCCGCCGTCTTTAATGCTTGATTGCGATTGGCCTTGCGACTCGGACATTTGCCTTGGAAATTCTGTATTCAGCTACGGATTTGCCAGGCTTAGAAAGAGATCGCATAGGGATAGCGGTAGCGCTGCAGTGTTCTTGTTGCGAGCGATTTCCAGGTACAACTCGACTTTCCCAAAATATTTAGACCATGGCGCACTTCAGTTACTGGACCGAAAATTTTGAAAACATCTAACTCAGAACCCATCCATCGATTAAGGACGTTTTTGTTCCAGAGACCCTTCAGAAGAAGCAGGCCATGAAGGCCCGCGTCGAGAAGGCTGTTGCTGAGGCTAAGGCCGCTCGTGAGGCTGTAAGTATCTCCCTTTGAATGGGAATTTTATGATGATACGTTCAACTTCATCGACTAGCTCTTTGGCAATGATGTCGTTTCGTTAACCATCTTTCGGGACTGATCCCTCAAATTATCTACGAGAAACTAACCCAGGAGCTTGTGAAGAAGAACAAGGTTATTGCCGAGAGAGCCCAGAAGTACGCTGAGGAGTACAAGGCTGCCGAGAAGGCTGCCGCTGATGCCAAGGCCAACGCTGAGGCTTCTGGTTCCTTTGCTGTTCCCGCTCAGCCCAAGCTTGTCTTTGCGATCAGAATCAAGGGTATCAACAAGATCTCTCCCAAGCCCAGAAAGGCTCTTCAGCTTCTGCGTCTCCACCAGATCAACAACGGTGTTTTCATTCGTGTCACTAAGGCCACTGAGGAGCTTCTGAGAATCTGCGAGCCCTGGATCACCTACGGCTACCCCACTCTTGAGACCATTCAGAACCTCATCTACAAGCGTGGTTACGGCAAGGTCAACAAGGCCCGCATTGCTATTAATGACAACGAGCTCATTGAGGAGGTTCTTGGCGCTCACGGCATCATCTGCGTTGAAGATCTCATTCACGAGATCTACACTGTTGGCCCCAACTTTAAGCAGGCTGCCAACTTCCTGTGGCCGTTCAAGCTTTCCAACCCTGATGGAGGCTGGGGTGTTCGCAGAAAGTTCAAGCACTTCATTGAGGGTGGTGCTACTGGTAACAGAGAGGACTTTATCAATGCTCTTGTTGCGAAGATGAACTAAAGAAGGATGATGCCACCAGAAAGATAAAAGTGAGTTAACGTGTATTTAATGTAATTGAAAACTACTATTACAGATTCAATCCGGAGAGACATGCCCAGTTTTGCATTTTTTAGTAGATTTGAAACCGTAATGATAACTAACTAGTTTCTGCGTTGAGGAATATAAGTCCCTTTTAGCCACAGCAGGTTTTTGTCTTTTTGATGACTGATACGGGAGATATTTTGAGGAGTGCTGTTGGATTGGAACAGCAATATTATAAAGAAGGATATATTGAAGGGTATGCTGATGGTGAGTTGACTGGTTCATTGGAGGGTAAGCAGTTTGGCGTACAAACTGGCTTCCATAGATACCTTGCGTTAGGAGTGCTCCGAGGTCGGCTAGACATCTGGGAATCTGCCCATGGCGAGATCAACCCGAAAGTAAGGAAGCACATTTCATTTCTTAGAAAACTTCTGGATAATATTCCAATTACCAATTCGGATGAAGATGCTGAGGTTGTGGACAAAATGCTATTGAAGGCAGCGGTCAAAGGCAAGCTAATCCAAAAGATTACACAAGAACCAGAATTGGAGCTATACAACGACAAAGTCGATTGGAAGCAACTCGGCGAAACAATAGAGGAGCTAAGGATCTGATCTGGTCTACTAAAAGAGCTGAGGGTCTTATATTTGCTTAAAGAGGCTCTGACACGTGTATCCCCATTCCAGCAGTGTGTGTTGCATTTTGGAGAATCACACATACATGGGGAATATTCTCAATGAGAAGACTGTAAATCAGGCGCTCAACTGTTCAAGAAAGCGATTAAGGGCATCAGCAGCGGCTTTTACATTATGCGATACTGATTCGCTATTAGTAATGCCAGCATTCAACAAAGTCACTTCCGCAATATCCTCCGGCGAAAAAACAAGGCAGACCATAGTTTTTGCAGATTCGCCTACCAATGACCACGCTTTTTTGCGCTTCAAATCATCTTGGACGTTGATGCTGTCGCAGCGAGCCTGAAGGATTGAAAATGGCGAGGGTAATGCCAAGTCAAAACCCAGAACCTCCAATAACAACTCTTCATCTCGGACGATTGTTTCTCTCCATCGACGAAAATCTTTGCTGTTTTCATCAACTGTTAAATTAATGTTCTTTAACGCAACCTTGGTACATGCAATAGCTACATCACGAAGTCGACGAATCGTCTCTTCGGCTTTGGATGCAAGAAACAGAGAGGTACCAGCAATGTCGTAATAATGATATGATTTAAGTGAGTATTTCATGTAGAACCGATGAAAGAACACCGCTGCAGCATACGTCGTCATTAGGGGTGATTTAAGTTGATCACCAACCGCATTGATGAAGTTGACACCTTTGGAGCGACGTACGCATTCATCTCGAAAAGAAATACCATCCACTCTTGAAGGTGTCTCCTCAAGCTCTTCCTCAGAGTATCTCCAGTTCATCATAAATTTGTCGAGAATTGTCGTCTGAGGGGAGGGGTTGGATTGGGTGTGTAAAATTTCAAGAAGTTTGAAAAGGTGGCAAGGTAGTTGGAGTCGGTTTAGCACCTCGAGAAGCAGGGGAAACGCGTTTCTGGAATAGACTCTTCCTGGTGAATACTAGTTATTCTGTTGTATGTTTATGCGTCGAGCTAGCTCTCAAATTATTAAGCTTGTTGCGAGGTCGGAAATGGCAAGCACTTACACACTTCACCCCACGATGGTTTATTACTTTGTGGCATCTGGCCCGAGCGGCAAATACGAGGCCCAGTTGTATATGGGAAAGCATAAAGAGGAAAATGAGGATCTTATTAAATATGGGATAGAGACGGATATATGGTTTCATGTAGAAAATTTGTCCTCGGCCCACGTTTATCTTAGACTGCCAAATGATATTGACCACGATGGTCTGATATGGACATGGGATACTATCCCAAAAGACATACTGAACGACTGCGCACAGCTCTGCAAAGCAAACTCTATTGAGGGTACTAAAAAGAACAATATTACAGTTATCTACACCCCCTGGACTAACCTCTTCAAGGATGGCTCAATGGTAGCCGGCCAAGTGGGGTTCGTTGACGAGAAGAAAGTCAAAAGAGTATATGTCGAGACAAAAGACAACAAAACGATTAATAGACTCAACAAGACCAAAAAAGAGCTTTTTCCAGATCTTGCTAAGGAGCAGCACGACTATAATGTCAAACAGCAGCGAAAGGACATTGATCAAAGGAGAGCCAGAGAAAAGAAAGAACTTGAGCTTCAGAGACAGAGAAAGGAACTCGCATATAGAAAAGACCATATATATGATGATCTTTTCACGGAGGAAAGCATGCAGATCTCTTCCAGTCAACAAGATGATGATTCTGACGGGTTTTGGTAATCTATATATCAAGTAGCATAAGGGATTCGGTTTCTGCTTTGCATCAACAAAACTTGCCATATATACAAGAAAACATACGCTTTCAGACCATTCAAAACTATTTAGTGAACTTGTCAAAGTTATCGGTGCTTGAGAAGGACACGTTCCTGCCGGAAACCGTCACAATCTTCAAATAATCCCTTGGATTGGGCGAATTTTCAAACCCTTGACTCACATTGGCATGGAGGTCGAACGATCGTCTACTCAAAATTTCACTCACAGCTTGGTTTAGCTTGCTTTCAAGTCGTAGATTGTTAATTGGAGCACCCAAGAGTTGCGCTACTGAAGAAGTATGCACAGAGGACTCAATCAACAGAGTAGTGGGCCCATACATTTGCACATATGTCGGCGATACAGCCCACTTAATCTTTGAATACAAAGACAACAAGTACGATGATAATGATCTCCAAATTCTTGTCAAATAGTTTGAACGGCCATCTTCAGTAGCAGCTGTGGTAGTGGCCTCTCCTGAGTAGGTGGGTTGGATAAATAGTTGAGGCTTTTTGGAATTATCAGCCTTGGAATATGCAACCAGGTTGGACTTGTCTACCACAAGAGATTCCCCTTGGCCCAAGCTCACCTGATATATCTGACCTTTACCCCCAATTGCTAATGAGCCTCTACCAGAGATAAGAGAGGTCCGCCAGCCTCGCGAAGAAGTGAGAGTAGGTCCAGCAAAGGAATTTAATGCAGAGTTGTTAACCAGCCAATCCACGGAGCCGTCCATCACCACTACTGCCATGGACGGACCCATGGAGCGAATCAACAGGCTGAGGGGCTTTGTCGAAAGCACCTTCTGATATCTGAGTCCTGACAGTGTAGAGGACATTGAATCACCAAAAGTGGCAACCAGAGATCCTCTTTTAGTATAAAAAGCCGTGGATGGAGAAAGAGAGACTCTAAGTAGGGATGGGGGCGATCCCACTACCTCAAACTTGGTTGCCGAGTAATTGTCCGAGTCAGCATAGGAAACTTCCGGTACGTTTTTGATAACATTGGAAAGATTAAGAGACGTGGTGACCACACTTGGGGTTGACACATGCAGTGAACGCACGCATGTGGCAGACTTTAAAACAGCCTGGCGACAGAACAGCATGTGTTTGGACCGTGACTGCTCGCAACGACTCGTGGTTGGTCGATATGTTTGAATAATACTATGTTTTTAGATAATTACGCAGATATTTTTTTATTTGTGTAATGTCATACGGTTATGTTGCTTGTCCAGATTTGGGTGTGTGCACGTACACGTCTCCCAACAACAATCTGGCATTATGTGACTGTTGTTGCTGAACCCTCTTTTTCAGTCGGGACATGACACTCAAATGCTACCCAATCCTAACAGAATCTCCATATCCATAACCCACAATGGTCCAGAGAAACTACAGCAAGACTTACTCTGTGCCACGCAGAGCCTATGACAGCTCCCGTTTGGATGCTGAGCTCAAGCTGGCTGGTGAATTCGGCCTGAAGAACAAGCGTGAGATTTACCGCATTGGCCTCCAGCTTTCGAAGATTAGAAGAGCTGCCCGTGTCCTGCTCACTCTTGATGAGAAGGACCCCAAGCGTCTGTTTGAGGGTAACGCTCTTATCCGTCGTCTGGTTAGAACCGGTGTCTTGTCTGAAGATAAGATGAAGCTTGATTACGTTCTTGCTCTCCAGATTGAGGACTTCCTTGAGCGTCGTCTCCAGACCCAGGTCTTCAAGCTTGGCCTGGCCAAGTCCGTCCACCACGCCCGTGTTCTCATCTCTCAGAGACACATTCGTGTCGGCAAGCAGATTGTCAACATTCCTTCCTTCCTTGTTAGACTTGACTCTCAGAAGCACATTGACTTCGCTCTCAACTCGCCATACGGTGGTGGCCGTCCTGGCCGCAACAAGAGAAAGGCGCTTGCGAGAGCTTCCAGCGGTGACGCTGAGGCTGAGGAGGAGGAGTAGATGCATATCCCCAGCATAAAAAAGTTTATTATGGTGTTGCTGAGGTAGTTGCACGCTAATGTGAAAATATGTACTATCGTGAAATTATGTACTATCGTATGAAAAGCGGTACCTGAGATTTGGGCCAATCGTTTTCTGAATGGATGGTTTGAAGTCCATATCCAAAGTGGGCCACGATGACCATGGTGAAGGCGTTGTTAACCAGGAAATCTATCATAGGCAAATGATGAGTTGTCAAAACTAGGAACGATTGACTGCGAGACTCTAGCGCTTTCATGGCAACCCATATTTTTAAATGTGCCTCTCCCTTCTCTGTCCCAATAAATTTCACTCCCAGAACCCGACCTGAACCCCTCTCTCCCCCTACCCCGATCATTTCCCACCTACTCTTGTGCATGTGCATGTACACGGGGTCGAAACCCTATTCCCAGTCACAGTTAATTCCCACCACTCACACCCAGTGACATCAGCTCCACACTCACAATCGAAGTCAGCACAACACATCAACCATGGGTAAGAGCAGAGGATACAGATCTGGCACCCGTTATGCCTTCTCCAGAAACTTCAGGGAGCATGGCAACATCAACATGTCTACGTACATGACCCTCTACAAGGTCGGTGATATCGTTGACATCAAGGCCAACGGTGCCGTCCAGAAGGGCATGCCTCACAAGTATTACCACGGTAAGACCGGTGTTGTTTACAATGTCACCAAGTCTGCTGTTGGTGTCATTGTCTACAAGATTGTCGGTAACAGATACCTTGAGAAGCGTGTCAACCTCAGAGTTGAGCACATCAAGCACTCCAGATGCAGAGAGGAGTTCGTCAACCGTATCAAGGCTAGAAACGCTGCCAAGGCTGCCGGTGAGCCTTACAGCATGAAGAGAGTTCCTGCACTGCCTCGCGGTGCCCATGTTGTCTCTTTCAAGGACAACGCCCCTGTTACCATTGCCCCAGTTGCTTACGAGACTTTCATCTAAATTTCGTACCCGACAACCACCGAGAGAAGCAGTATTGCTTCTCTTGTCAAAAATATGTCACCCTATATAATTATGTATTGGCAATTCGATGCGATTGATGTCTCTAGAAAAGGGCAGCTGGAAAAGCAGCCGCCATAATATAGGTGCAAGGCAGTCTCAGGGCCAGCTGAGATGTTTGAAAGCATGTGGCGAAATGCGCTTCAAATTTTGTGGCTAACCGGTAAAGAATCTTTGAAGAGCTTAGGTCCAACCTCTCATGCTAGCCCATTGGCGCCACCTTTCTGTGGAGGCAAATTGAAAATACCGTTGGGCCATGATTTTTCAGTCTCCACAAAATATTCTGAAATAATATCCAGAGCCTCCTCCACCTCTCCACGCCATGTCTTCCGAAAAGCGCTCAGTAAGTCCGCTAGTGCATTTCATAGCTGGAGGCACAGGGGCTATGACTGGCGCTCTGTTCACCTGTCCGTTGGACGTTGTCAAAACCAGACTTCAGTCTGATCTTTACGAGTCTCAAAAGGTACATGTTGGCTCCAGGAACGTGGTGCTTAAAGGGTGGCATCATGTTGCTGAAACATTTAGTATATTGGGGAATGTTTATCGTGTTGAAGGTGCCAGAGCTCTTTTCAAAGGCCTCGGACCCAATCTGGTAGGCGTGGTTCCTGCTCGCTCTATCAACTTTGTCACCTATTCTAAAGGCAAAGAATACATTGCCAATAACCTGAACGGAGGTAAGGAAGAAGTATGGGTTCACCTGATGGCTGCAGCTAATGCGGGTATCATTACTTCGACTGCCACTAATCCTATATGGCTCATCAAGACCCGTTTGCAACTTGACAAGGTCTCGGGTGGCGAGCGCCAGTATAAAAACTCGTTGGACTGTTTGATAAAAACTGTCCGAGGAGAGGGAATTCCTGGACTTTATAGAGGTCTTACAGCGTCATATTTGGGTGTTGCTGAATCTTCAATCCAATGGGTTTTGTATGAACGAATGAAGGCCATCATCAAGCGGGCTTCTGACTATGAGGAGCGCAATGGAATCAAACCCAATCAGCTTGTACAATGGCTTGCCACATCTGGATCGGCAGGCGCTGCTAAGCTTCTGGCGTCAATCATCACCTATCCTCATGAGGTAGTGCGCACCCGCCTTAGACAGGCTCCTCTTAAGAATGGGCGTCCGAAGTACACTGGTCTTATCAACTGTATTGCTACGGTCATCAAGGAGGAGGGATTTTTGTCCATGTATGGTGGAATGACGCCTCACTTGCTTCGCACGGTGCCTAATACTATAATCATGTTTGGTACATGGGAATTGGTTGTCAAACTCCTGTCTGGTGACTCGTAAATGATATCATATGTACATAGTTATTTATCCTAGACTTTGAATCTGCGCTATAGCAAAGCCCTTGTAGCCGAATTTAGCTGAAATTGGACTCGGGTGCTCTGATATTAAGAGGCAGCTGACAATTGCCTGATGGACATTTATCGTGCCTGATGTGGGTCCGTCGATCATGCCAGGGCGATGTGCAATTATCGTGCCTGGTCTGCCACACTCCACTTGGTCTGACAATGATCAGGCTTGTGCTGCATGAGACGATAACAATTGTCAATTTTTGTGTGACCCCGAAAAAACATCCAATTCGGCATGACAATTTCTGGAAGCTCGGCATTGACGCACAGTCCGGGAAATCCGGGGTATGCGGTGGAATCTGGAGCACGTGCAGTGGCTGAGCGTTTTATCCGGTCGAAGCTCGCCAGCCAGGCTTCAAAGAGACGAATGATCCAATTTCGCAAAGCCCCACTACCCGCCAAGCAGAAGCAGCAGCCACAGAATACTCCGGAATACATTACTTGTCGAGCCACGACAAAGCTCTCTCGATATACGCTATATAACCGCGGCTGTGATGTCATGTGCCACCCGACAATAACAATTCCTCGTCAGAAATGTGGCAATAATCCTAGAATGAGGAAATTCTACAGGGATTCAACCCGACTCTTTTTTGATACCGCGTTACTCTGCTTTATTTTTTCTTGCTCGTTTTCTTAGCTCTACAACCGCATTGTTCGGTGGCCCAAAAGCCAAACTGCTTCCCGCCAAATAAAAAGCAAAGCCGGTCAGCGGACTCCACACTGTCACCGTTGCGCAACCGAGCTTGGTAATGCACCATGCCGAAACACTAGGCCGGGCGCATATAAATGCAGCTAATCCCTTGTCAGTTTTTCTAGTTACAATCACCACTACTAAAACTAGCATGAATTTCCTTCCCTTGACATCTCCTCCCCAGCAGCCATGTGTTCCTGTTGGATCCTTCTCCCCGACATTGAGTGCTGCCGTCACTGGTCCAGAGCATGCCGTTGGTAACAGCGCCACGATTCCGCGAGTTGAGAAAAAGGTGCGCAGTGATTCCGCTGTCTCCGCATTGTCTCTCCAGTGAGCTTTCAGCTACTGCTTTGTTATTTATTTGCCACAGCTGACAACCTTTTCCGATGTTTCCGGCTGTGACATCTCTAGAAAGTTTATTGAGCGGGCTTCAAGACGACGAAGCCGCCAAACCCGTTGCCACCGAATTGATCATTCAACTTGGATCTAGTCGTCTTGGCATATCCTGTTATTTATCTTGTACCTGTTATATATTTTATCGATTGGTTTATTCTGTTCTCTGTCAGCCTCTCATACATTTCTCGAAGGGTATCGGCTTTGCACGACCACTTCGGGTGTAGCTCTTGGGAAGCGAGCAAAGAGCGCTCAGGCGACCACGGCGCAATGTGAACGGGCTTGACACGTTGGCTTCAAACGTGTTCTAAGCTTTCTACTGGCCTCGTCAAGCTCCTCATGATTAATTCTCCGGTCCAAAGTTACTTTCTGCACTGACGCCACACGCTGTGCATTGGCTGGCCCCCAAGTCTGTGCTCCCAATATACGTCCCATACACGCGCACTTGCCTCATTCAGACACCTTGGAAGAGAGGAAGCGGAAGTCTTGGTAGTTTGACCTATCGTCTGCCAACACTGGACTAACCGGCTTTCAAAATTTCTGGACGCGCAATACAGTTGGTCAAAATGCCCAAAGGTGCAAGATACGAGCCGGTGGACTCGAGTACCGACACACCCTCCTCCAATGGTACTGCCACCCCAACAAACGCTTCGCAGTCTGGCCTGCTGGAGGTTTTCCGCCAAGCCATGGAGGAGGAGGATGCGCAGCGAGGCGTGGAAGTCCCTGGAACAGGAAGAAAGCCGAGGCCCATCGACCAGGGCAGGATCATGATGTCTGGCGTCAAGAAGGTCATCATTGCTCTGACGGCATTTGCTCTCTGTGCCTTTGTTGTTGTTGTTGCAAGAAGTCCTCAGAGCGCAAGGTTTGAGCCCAGGAAGGGCTCCCTGTCTCTGGATGAGTTTTGGTCAGGGAAGTACTTTCCCCGCTACAAATCTATTAGCTGGCTTGAGTCCGAAGCCTTCCCCGATGGGACCTACATGCAGATTAATGGTTCTTCCATCGAGGTGGTATCCTGGCCAAATGTAGATGAGCGAACCGAGATTGGAAACACCGCTTTCAAATATAAAGGAAAGTCCTACGCGGCTTCCTCTTCAGTTCTCAACCACAACGCCACAAAGGTCCTCATCTCCTCCAACCCCGTCAAGAACTGGCGTCACTCCTCTTTCTCCTTATTCTGGATTCTCGACGTAGAATCGGGTCACGTTGAGCCAGTTGATGTGGATACAGACAATGATGGATCTGCGCTGTTGGCTGTCGCTCACTGGTCACCCACAGGCGAGAAAATCGCCTTCGTCAAGGAGAACAACGTTTACCTCAGAGATATTGTTTCTGGGTCCATCCAACAGATAACCAAAGATGGTGGTGCAAACATCTTCTACGGTCGCCCTGACTGGGTCTATGAAGAGGAAGTGTTTGCCGGCCCAGACGCAATGTGGTGGTCCAATACTGGCAATCACTTGGCCATTCTGCGAACCAATGATACCGCGGTCGCTGAGTTTACTATACCATACTTTGTTCAACACTCTAAAACAACTCAGTACCCTGACATGGTCTCTCTCAAATACCCGAAACCCGGAACAGAGAATCCATATGTGAGTCTCATGATGCTTGACGTGGCATCTGAAGAGTTCTCCCCAATTACACCATATGACGACTACAAGGTGGATGATATTATCACCAATGTTCTGTGGGGATCTTCCTCTCAGCTTATTATGCACGTTACTGATAGGGAGGGAGACTCTCTTAAGGTTGTGGTGGTTGACGCTGAAACAAGGAATTGCAGTGTTGTTCGCTCCGAGAACTTCAAAGAACTTGACGGAGGGTGGTATGAGATTGCGCACAATGCTAGATTTGTGCCCAAGGATGATTCAAAGGGTAGAAGTGACGATGGCTATGTGGATGAAATCATTGTTGACGGCTACACACATTTCGGATATTTTTCGCCTTTAGACTCTTCCACTCCTGTCACTCTGACATCCGGAAATTGGGATGTTGACTCTTCATCAGGCGCTGTGGATTTGGAGCAGAATAAGCTTTACTTTCTTGGAAGAAAAAAGACTCCTACCGAGCGCCACTTGTATTCTGTGAATCTGGACGCTTCAGGATTTTCCAATGTCACCAACCCTGAGTATGAAGGTTTTCATTCGGTGTCCTTCTCATCGGGGGCCCGATACGCTCTTTTGTCGTATCAGGGTCCAGGAATTCCATATCAACAGATGGTCGACCTGCATGCCGAAAACCCAATTAAAAGCGCGGTTTTAATGGAAAATAACCGGGCACTAGCTGAAACGCTTGAGCAAGTAGACCTGCCTATTACCCGTTTTTCTACTCTCCAAGTCGATGGATTTGATGAGGAAGAAGAAGCAGTGTTTGCCCACTACGCCGAGACTTTGCCTCCATATTTTTCACCGAGTCAAAAATACCCAGTCTTGTTCTACATGTACCAAGGCCCTGGATCTCAGACGGCAACCAAGCAATTCTCGGTTGACTTCCAGAAAATTGTTTCTACTTCGCTTAATGCCATCATTGTAACTATTGACGGCAGAGGAACTGGATTTCGCGGTCGTGCTTATAAGTCTGCTGTTCGCGACAACCTTGGGTTTTATGAAACTAAAGACCAAGTCGCTGGCGCCGCGCATTGGGCATCATTGCCATATGTTGACGAGAAAAAAATTGCCATCTGGGGTTGGAGTTATGGCGGATTCATGACACTCAAGACTTTGGAGCGAGATGCGGGACGCCATTTCAGCTATGGAATGGCAGTCGCACCAGTTACAGACTGGAGGTTTTATGATTCCATCTACACTGAACGCTACATGCACACGCCTGAGCATAATTCGGAGGGATACGTCAATGCCAGCGTTCACGATATGGATAGTTTGGCTAAGACAGATCGATTCCTGGTTATGCATGGCACTGGCGATGACAACGTGCATTTCCAGAACACACTTGTCCTCCTTGACAAGTTTGATCTTGCTGGTCTGGAGAACTATGATGTACATGTTTTCCCAGACAGCGATCATTCTATTCGTTACCACAATGCAAACCGCATTGTTTACGACAAGTTGCAACATTGGATTACGAATGCCTTCAGTGGTAAGTTTGACAAACTTGTTTGATGAAAAGTTTTGTTAAAGAAAAGTACTATATCATGTGGGCATGATTGCCTGTCTATCGCCTTATGGATGTGTTTCAACAAATGTCCCACATTTCCGGCAGTTCCGTTCACTGCTTTCGGAAAACTTTATAATCGCAGCCTTCACCTGTGTACCTAGATCTGTGCAGTAGAATTTATCCTCATAAACTATTTCTTTGCAGTTTGGACAGTACCACCGCAAAGCGTCCAACATGCCCTCTGGACGGTCCTGCTCCACGACAAGCCCCACTGTGTCGGCATATCTCACCGGGTTATGAGGTACATTTGCCGGCAAGAGAAACGAATCTCCCTCATTAATTGTAACGTCCTTGAATTGTCCCTCATCAACAACCTTCAGATTCATGTGACCCTTGATCTGATGGAAATACTCCGGGGTCTGGTTGATGTGGTAATCAGTTCGAGCGTTGGGTCCGCCGACAATCATTACGGTAAATCCGCCTCGGTGGAGGCAAAAGTTATTGACGGGCGGTTGCAGAAGGTTTGAATTCTCTTCGATCCATTTTGACAGGTTTATTGGTGCGCTTAGCATTACGAGAACAAGATTACCGAGTAAATGCCAAGCACTTGGTTTGGTGGGGAAGGCGTTCTTATATCGCCCAAGATCAGTCATGCCATATAGGCACTAGACCGAATCAGGTGGTTTTGCCAAAATAGAAGATCCCGCAAAAGCCGGCGAAAACACCGAGTAGCGCTGCTGGATTTGCAGGACCAGGTGGTGGCTGTTCACCACCAGAGAGACTTTCTCGCTGAGTCCGGCAGTGCTCTTGCTCCAAGGCATGCCCTCAACACAGCACAGAATCGTCGGGCTATAGTGAGGCCCAGACAGCGCGTGGAGAGTGAGCGGTACTCTGAGGAAATCGAGGAAGTTTAACGGTCAGAGTCAACTTTAACTGACAAGCAAACAATAATTGACAATTTGCGCGATCTAGGACCTTGGTTCCATTCTCCCGCTAAGCTTCCATTGCTCTCAGCATAGCAGACAATGCGGCTGTGCATTCCAAGTGCCTCACGACTTCAACCAACACCTTAGTTACCCTACCTAAACTGTTCGCCCCCTCCACCAACCTCGCCAGCTTACCCACCTCTATACTTGATCGCTTAATCCACACTCGAATTGAGCGCCCCCATTCATCATGACATCCGCTGAAGAAGAACAGAAAGTTAAAGAGGTCAAGAACGTCAAGGGCAAGTCCAAAGAGCAGGAAGAAGAACTGACGGAGGAGGACGAGAAGCTTCGCAATGAACTTGAAATGTTGGTAGAACGCCTTCTGGAGAAGGATATCTCTCTGTACGAGGCAGCTCTCAGCCAGCTGAAGGATTTTATTAGAACTTCCACCTCATCGATGACGGCAGTCCCCAAGCCTCTAAAGTTTCTACGCCCACACTACCCCGCTCTTAGCGCGCTATACGGCAAGTGGCCAAAGGACAAACAACCTCTACTTGCTGACGTTCTGTCTGTACTAGCCATGACGTACTCCGACGGGGGAAAGAGAGATTGTCTTCGTTACAGACTGCTTTCCTCCAGGGACGATGTTGGTTCCTGGGGCCATGAGTATGTGAGACACCTGGCCCTTGAGATTGGCGAAGAATACCAGAAGCGTGCCGAGGAGGCTGCCACTGAGGATGACGAAAAGCCCGCCGTGGCCTCCAAGGAGAAGTCTGTAGATGACAAAGAGCAGGAAGAGGAGAAAGAAGAAGATGCTGTTCCCCCAATCAGTTCGTTCCCCACTCCTCAACTAATCGACTTGGCGCTCCAGGTCACTCCATTTTTCTTGCAGCATAATGGTGAGGCTGATGCTGTCGATCTTTTATTGGAAATTGAGCAGATTGATAAGCTCCTTGATGTTGTCGATACAAATACCTTTCAGAGAGTTTGTCTGTACATGGTGTCTTGCGTACCCTTGGTCCCCCCTCCCGATGACCAAAAGCTGCTTGACATTGCTTACAGCCTCTATCTGAAAAATAACCAGCTGACGCAGGCGATGGCCCTTGCAATCAGGATCGACAACGAGTCCTACATTCGAAGAGTCTTTGATGAGGCAGAAGATGAAACTGTCAAGAAGCAGCTCGCTTTCATTGTTGCCAGGCAACAAATGTGGTTTGAAGTTGATAATGAAGAGGTCCAGGAATGCGTGAACAACGCTTCTTTGTCCAAGTACTACCTTTATTTGGCCAAAGAACTCAACTTGCTAGATCCCAAGGTTCCAGAGGACATCTACAAATCTCGCCTTGAGACCTCTCGTTTGGGATCCAATTTGGATACTGCTAAGCAGACACTTGCTTCTTCCTTTGTCAATGCATTTGTCAACCTTGGCTATGGTGCTGATAAACTTGTGTCAAAGGCTGACGAAAAGGCTTCCTGGATTTATAAGGCTAAGGGTGCTGGCATGGGTTCAACCACTGCCTCGATTGGTTCTCTGTACCAATGGGACTACTCCTCTGGCTTGCAGCAGCTGGACAAGTACATGTACTCATCTGAGGAGTATATTAAAGCCGGTGCCCTTTTGGGTATTGGTATTGTCAATGCCGGTGTCCATGATGATGCCGACCCCGCTTTTGCCATGCTCGCTGAGTATGTCGACTCTGGTTCAGTGCCTCTAAGAACGTCCGCAATTATTGGTCTGGGCCTTTCCTACGCTGGATCTCGTAGGGAAGACCTGGCTGACATTCTTCTTCCCGTCGTGACAGAGTCTTCATTGAGCATGCAGATTTCGTCTCTCGCAGCACTGTCACTTGGTCACATTTTTGTTGGCTCTGCTAATGGAGACATTTCTTCTTCCATCCTTCAAACCCTCCTTGAGAGAAAGAATCATGAACTTAGTGACAAGTGGACGAGATTCATGGCTCTTGGTCTGGCACTGCTCTATGTTGGAAAGCATGAGCTCATCGATACAGTTGTTGGCACAATCAGAGCGATTGAGCATCCTATTGCTCAGGTGATCGAAACCCTCGTGACTGTATGCTCTTATGCAGGTACCGGAAACGTTCTTCAGATCCAGAAACTGCTTCAAGACTGTACTACGCGGGCGGATGGTGATGATGAAGATGGTGATGAATATTCCACGAATGAAACAGCTGCAGATGCTAACCAGGAGGGTGAAGGTTCTGCCTCGGCAAAAGCCGTTGACGAGGCTAAGCAAGAGGATAGTACTGCGGCTGAAACTTCAGTTGTTGAAGAGGGCGAGACTGCTGCCGATTTGGACTCAAGCGAAGACTCAAATTCCAGAGACTACTCTGTTCTAGGAATTGCAGTCATTGCTATGGGCGAGGAGATTGGCCAGGAGATGGTTCTCAGACACTTTGGTCACCTGATGCACTACGGTGATCAGCGCATTAGAAGAGCAGTACCACTCGCGATGAGTCTTGTTTCTGTGTCTAACCCTCAAATGAAGGTTTATGACACTCTTTCAAGATATTCTCACGACAACGATATTATGGTGGCTATCAATTCTATCTTGAGTATGGGTGTGGTTGGAGCCGGAACGAACAATGCTAGAATTGCCCAGCTCCTCAGACAACTCGCAATGTACTACTCGAGGGAACCAGATTCCTCTTTCATGGTGAGGATTGCACAAGGACTTGTTCATTTGGGTAAGGGAACTCTCACTCTCAATCCCTTCAACACCGACCGACAGATTTTGTCCCGAGTATCACTGGCTGGTTTGCTCACGGTTTCAATTGCTCTGCTAGACCCCAAGGCCTTTATTCTTGGCGATGCCCACGACCTCCTATACTTCCTTACCACAGCCGTCAGACCTCGCATGCTCGTTACTGTCGATGAAAATTTGGAGCCTGTTAAAGTTAACGTCAGGGTTGGACAAGCCGTAGATGTTGTTGGACAGGCTGGTAAACCCAAAACCATCACCGGATGGGTTACGCATTCCACACCTGTCGTACTAGGCTATGGTGATAGAGCAGAGCTGGAAGATGATGAGTACATTCCCCTTTCACATTCTCTTGAGGGCATTGTCATTTTGAAGAAGAATAGCGAGAGAATGGACTTAGAATAGGTGAAACCGTAATCGTATGAATGAATATCTACGTATTTCCTGCAAATGCTAGCTGAAATTCTTGTTGGTTGACTGCATCATTGCTCCTTCATGAGTTCTTGGTCGATGAGCTCGTTGATATGCTCAATTTGACTGACCGAGAATGACACATCCAACATATCTGCCACTTTTTCTCTGACTTGTTTGGGAGTGATCTCGTCCAGATTAGCATCTTTCAGGACATTGCTAATTGCCTGAATAAGCTGCTCGTCATTCTCAGATTCATAAGCTCGTTTTGCGTCACCCAAAGCAACAGAAGGGGCCACGGAGCCAGCCGCAAGATCGGTGGTGAAAGTAGAGAATGCCCTAGAGAACGTTCGCGGTGCATCACTCGTTGTGTACCGTGGTCGCACGGGAGCTCTGTAAGAATTTACATCCGGATGTGTAGACGGAGCGAAGCTTTGCATCTCCATTTCCATGATTCCGTCCTGGCCTTCAAACTCATAAAGGTCTTCGTTGTAGACACGACCTCTCCGATCATCAAAAACAAAAGGGCGACCCGCACCGCGCAGTGCATTTCTTCTTGCATATGACTCCCACGTTTCTTGTGGAATTTCGGAATCCTTGATATCAGGCTCGTTATCATTTATGATCTCTTTATCACCCTTCTGGCCAACGACAACTCTGGTGTTACCCCAAGTAAAATTGTCCATATTCCAGAATGAGTAGATAGGAAGGAGGAAGGAATGGATAGGATATGCAGCCAAATAAATTATCATCCAACCAATATGTTGCCATTGTCTCCGCAACATGAACACAAGCATTTGTAGACCATAGACCACTCCAATCATAATAATGGAGATATAGGGCAAATTAGATCTAGAGCTGGTAGCAATAACGTAAATGAGATAGCCAAGATAAACCACGACTGACGGAAGCATCAAAGTTCCTGCCAGATCAATGAACACAATACCTCTCATTCCAAACATGAAGAAGCCACACATATTGTTGAGCTTCATCAACTCTAACAGATTGTGGACGGTTGAGTTGATCCATCTTCTTCTCTGCGATAGAAGAACAGAGAATTCGTCGGGTGCAGTTGTGTACGCATGAGCATCCGGGATGAAAGTTAATTTCATCGTGGGAAAGTTCTTAACAATCAGCGTAGTCAAATATCTATCCTCACCGAGCGAGAACAAGTTCTTCTTATGAAGGGTGTCAACATGGCGTTCTGAGTATGCCTCAATAATTTCGTCACAGATGAAGAGAGGCTTGTACTTTTTGACAGTACGCAGCCGATACATAGAAAAACAGCCAGGAAGACAGGTGACAGAGCCAAATTGCGACTCAAACTGCTTTGTAAGATGATGAGAAATGAAATACTCGTAGACTTGAATCATGGTAGTCCATGACTGCTCTTCATTTTCGAGAGCTGTTTCGCCACAGATTCCAGCAATTCTTGAATCATTCACACAAGCGCTGACAAGGCGATTTAGAGAATCAGATCTAACCCTAGTATCAGCGTCAACCATGAATAGATACTCATAAAGCTCAGGATCCACACCAATCACGTTATTGATTTGTCTGAAGATTTCAAGCTCCATAGGTGTCATCGGCTTCTGGTAATGCAATTTGTTCAAGAAATTCATCAAAATAATTTGAGAATCTCTCTTACCTCTGTTGCCTGGTTTAGAGCTTGTCTTCTCCTCAAGTTCTGATCCCGATTTGATCAGCAGAATGTAGGGGACTTGGTTGCCATCGTGTTCATAAAGGCCACCATATACCTTTCCCCTATTCTCACGTCTCAAACCTTCACCAATGGCCAAGTAGGGCAAAGCTGGAGGGCTGATCTTCTCGTCAATACCAAAAATACCACAAAGGATACTCGCAGTACTTTGAGCGTTTCCTTTGCCCGTCACAACACCATCACAGATAACAAAGAGAAGTTTTTTGGCGTTGTCATAGCTCAAGTCAGCAATGGAATCGATAGCCAGTCGTAATGCTTCCTCATCCTCGGTGTATGCAGGGATCTGACAGATCACATAACGGTCTTGAAGAGCAGGCATTCTTTTCGAACCAAACCGAATGGAGGCTATGAATTTGACAATCACCACTGCGGAAAGTATACTTGCAAGAGCAAGTAAAATATAATTGGATATCTGGCACTTGACGGAGTCTCTGAAATCGACCTGTCCAGCATAAAAAAGGTTCTTCATGCACTCCATGTGACTTTCTCTCACTGACGAACTGATTTTGGTCTGCCACTCTTTTGTAATATCCTGACCCATCCTGTTTTCAACCAAGCTTACAACGTCGTCATCCAAAAAGTTATACTTTGCATAAGCAGTGGATTCGGAACTAGGGTATAGATCAGTGGTGATGAAATAATTGGTAAGATCAAAAATCTCATCATCGATGATAACAACGTATTGATCGTTATTTTGACCGTTTTTCTTGACATCAGATTTCGAAGTTACCAGCGGACCTTTGAGGTAATTTTTGACGAACGGCTTGAAACGGCTCTCGTACCAAGTATAGTTGTGGAGCTCAGTTGTCGTAGATGGCACAAAGTAAGAACCAGAAGTGTGAAACGCGTTTGTATAGCCATAAACGGAGGAATTGTAGGAAAGCTTCACAGACGTGTCTGTAACCAGCGAAGGGCATGCAACGGTTAAAGGCATGGGAAAATAAGAAGTCAAATCCTGGCCAGCAAACTCCATCATGGTGCTGCTTGTAGTTTTGATTCCATTGTCAGAGTGCTGAGTCTTGTAGAAGTCAGTAAAATCGTAAACGTTACCTTGAATAGACACCCAGTAGGCGGTGGAGGTATCTCTTGTAGACACTTCTGCCGCATCCCAGACCTTCTTGAAGTCTGGGCATATGATCTGCATGAGAAAAATCATGTAAAAAATGATAGCGCAGTTCAAAAGAAGGATCAAGAAGCAAATGACGAACTTTTCTCTCCAAGCCATTCGGACGTCCTCTCTCTTCATGCCAGCCAGCCTGAGAATGGGAGAAGGAATCCAAAAGGTAAGACAATATACCAGAAGAACCCAAAATCTGCGATCGCTAGTCATTTTTTTGGCAACGAGGTTGCGAGGTTGACTATCTCCCTTTTCAATATCATCAGCAGCAAATTGAGACAGCAGCTTATCATTCTCAAAGTCTTCCTCATAGGGATCATCCAGGGTATAATTGTAATTCTTGGTTCGAGAAGGACTAGCAGCATCATAATCTCTATCCCTGTAAATGGGTGACGCATTTGGGAGACTAACAGCAGAGTACGCCTGGTTAATGGACGCAGGCGCCTGCATTGCAATTGGATCCATAAGGAATGGATTATTAGTGTTGCTAGGACTGCTGGTCTCATACTCTATATCATCCCAGACTTCCTCTGTGAGCCATATTCTGCTTCTTCCACAAAAAAGGCTTTCTTGTGAAAGCTGCCTGGCAGCTGCCCAGGATCGTACAGCCTCCATGATGGCAATGGGGGACGCAGACGTAAGAGTTGGGGGGAGAAGAGGATGGTAACATTCGTAAAACTCCGAATATTCAAAATCGACACTGAATTTGGCATGCCTTCGGCGTTCAGCCCACTCGACAGCAAAGATATTGCGGAGCTGCGCAGACACAGTGCCCGGGTTCCATGCCTCATTATTCAAATGCTCAGCGTCGACAAAGGGAGAAACGTTGAGAATTGTCCACACTCTTGCACTGATTAAAATGGACAGATCCAACGAGTTTTCAGAGAGGAAGACTTCTGATGCCAGGATAGACGGCTCATCCACCAGGTGCTGCTCCAAGTTGAGAAGGGGTTTTTGTAGAGCGTGACTCCTTGAGCTTGCTGAGGTTCTATATTCAATAGCTTTTTTGACATTGCTAGGACATTTGGGAAGGTGGAGACCATCGTCGATCATTTCGGCATTGATTGCACAAGAGTTGTCAAAGACAGCGCGTAGGATGGGCACTTCATGGGACTCTGCCGTGGCCAGTTCTGCGATAGTAACAGTGACCGGGATGGGTTCTTCACCACCGGGCTGAGTAGCAGGAACATTATCAGACCGAGCAAGGAAGAGATTGAGCTCTTTAACCATATAGCGCACGAGATGTGTGTACACCGATGAGATAAGCTGTGCAGGGTCTTCATGCACGGCATAGCTAGGATCAAGGCCGCAAAGAATGGCACCATCTTCAACATCTGAGGTAGAAGAGGAATTGCCCAACAGCAAAATGCCGGAAAGAGTTGAAAGAAGGTAGCGAAGCTTGGCACCCTTTATACCGCAAGTGTTGAGGGCCCCTCGCCAGTCGC
This sequence comes from Grinbergsozyma bentonensis, assembly GCA_030561725.1. Lineage (NCBI taxonomy): Eukaryota > Fungi > Ascomycota > Dipodascomycetes > Dipodascales > Trichomonascaceae > Grinbergsozyma > Grinbergsozyma bentonensis. The sequence goes on along the minus strand of JAKTYB010000003.1, from coordinate 181,109 downwards.
TGGCCATGGCGTCATCATCCGAAAACGCAACCCAGTGAGGTAGCTCTGTGGTGCCTGACTTTCTGAGCAAATCGTAGGAGCTAGGATCATCCTTGATAGATGCAAACCTATGTTCCTTTTCGTTGGCTGAACGAAGCATATGGTAAAAGACATCAAAAGCACGGTTTCCATGGGCGGCAGGTAGTTTCAGCAACTGATCTAGAGTAGTGAATGGGGTTTTCTGGTCAATCTGAATACGAGAGGACATGGTGTTTCCCTGCTCGTCAATCTCAAACACCACTGCAAGACCGCTGTGAAATCTAGTGGTGAGGTTTTTAGGCGTTAGGGCCGTGAAAAAAGGGGTTAAAACACTGAGAGCCTCCATAAGATCGGCACTAGCACCCGGAAACTGACGGACTGACTGTAGAAATGCCGTTGTCGCTGTCTGATCTGTCGGCAAAATGGCGAGGGACTGATCTTCGCGGCGCCGAACGGCGTGGTTATGGATGGCAGAGATAAAGGAGGGTTCAACATTTGGACCAAGAATGATTGTAGAAGTGTAGTCAAGTCGCAGGGCCTTGTACTCAGTGTGTCTGAAGTTGTGGTTGAGAGTTGCAATGAGAGCTGTAGCGCGGATGGGGCCCGTGGAATCACAGAGGGGCGGAGAGTCCATCGTTGTGTGTGAGAGAAAGAGATCAAAGCAAGACTCGTATTAGGAAACTAAGTTCGGCTGAAAAGTAAAAAGGCAGGGTATGCAAGGGGATGAGTGGTATGGAAGGAGGGCTTTTTGATCACTGGCAGAGAGAGAGATCAGGGCCAGCTATTTTGGTGGTGCGTGTGGAAGGCGGGTATGCCAAAAGCAAGTAAAAAACATTTAGAGCCGGGGGGAGGGGGGTGGAAACACCAAACAACACGGCTTGCCCGAAGTGGCATTGGAGTGTTTCGGGAGGAGAGATGGGGGCGTGATGAGCGCGCGACGGAGCACTGGTACAAGGTTTGAGGCGTTGAAGGCGCGATTGGCGTATTTTTATAGCAATTAGTAGTTGCCGGGCCTGCTCACTTCTTGTTCCGGTAAATGACCAGTGCCTAGCCGCCCCATCCGTTGCCCCTCCCACAAGAAACTGCTGTCTGGCGCTGGCTGCCGCTAGTGCGTCAACATAACGTGAGTGGGGAATATCTCTTGGCTCTCGAGACCAAGGAACAAACGGACAGCGGGCGAGCGTGATACAAAGGCTGGCGAACATGGGCAGCAGAAAATTGAAGAATCTTTCAAAAGCTGCCAACACCATTTTTTCGAATAGATCCACTTCGAGCCAAGCTGCGCGCCCTACACTAGAGCCCTATTTTTAGCCTTCTATCCCGTCCCTTACGCCAAGTTTATTTTTCATCCCACAAAACAAAAATGGCGCTTCTGCGATAGGTGACACCCTTCTCGCCAATACAACACTACGTCGCTGAGCAAAGATCTACCCAGACGCTGGCACTTTTGGAACATTTGCAGGCTTGTTTACCCCTAAAGCACGGGAAACTTTGATCCCGTATTTTTCTACTTCTCCAATAATGTCGGGAGTGGTAGATATTTCCCTGCTGCCCGAGGGATCCATCTCAGATCAGTCCGTGACAACGCATCTAGCCTCGCGATTCAACCAGGGACTCCCTTTCGCGACCATCTCCTCCGGCACACTGGTTGCCCTCAATACCTTTGAACCCCTCGATGTCAACCAGGACCAGGTATTCCGTGACTTTGCCGCCAGAATCCACAATCGGTTCCTCAAACAGGACGAGAACCAGGTGGTATTGTTTCTTGGCGAGTCGGGCTCAGGAAAAACCGAGTTCCGGACCGCACTTTCTAACCATTTGCTAACACTCTCCAACAATGGAATCTCCAAAAAGGTCAGAGATGCCGACTATGTCTTTGCCTGCTTCACCACGACCCACACAGCTTCTTCTCGCATGGCTTCTCGCGCGGGCGAGGTCCTCGAGCTCCAGTACGCGGCAGACGACACTTTGTTTGGCGCATCGCTGTTGGATTACAGACTCGAGCGATCTCGAATCACTAAGGTGCCTGCCTCGGAACGCAATTACCATATTTTCTACCACCTCATCTCTGGTCTCTCTAAGAATGAGCGCGCACATCTCTCTCTTGAACCGCGCTCGGAAGCTCGCTACCGTTATCTCGGTCATCATAACCAGCTCGATATTGGCATTGACGATAAGGCAGCTTTTCTCAAGTTCCGCGATGCTCTCAAAAACCTCGAGTTTCAACGTTCGGAAATCGCCAATATTTGCCAGATTCTCGCTGCGATCCTTCACATTGGCCAACTTTCTTTCAAGTCCACAGGATTTGACGGAACAGCCTCGGCCGCTATTGAAGTCATCAACCCCGACGTGCTCAAGCTAGTGGCCGACTTTCTGGGCGTACGGTCCAATCTTTTGGAAACAGCTCTTTCATACAAAACTATTCAAGTCAAAAATGACCGTGTTACCCTTATTTTGGACGCAGTAGGAGCTCGTGAGAATGCGGACTCCCTCTCCAGAACTCTTTATACCCTTCTCTTTTCTTGGGTTTTGGAACAAATCAATACCAGAATTTCTCGCAATAAGACCACGCGCACCTACGCTGGTTATCTCAAGGATGACATTGCCAAAACAATTACAGTTGCCGACTTTCCTGGATTCAACCATTCTTCTTCTATTGCTACCATCGATAAGCTGCTGCATAACTCAGCGAACGAATTGCTTTACTCGTTCATGCTCAAATCCTATTTCGAACGCCCAACTGAACTTTTCGAGTCAGAGGAAGTAGCCATACCTTCTTTCAAGTACTATGACAACTCCGACATTGTCAAGGCCTTGTTCAAACCTAAGAACGGCGTATTGTCTATTGTTGATGAGGCATCTCGCACAAAGAAAACCTACTCTGCTCTTCTCGGTACTTTACAAAACAAGTTCAAGGAGTCGGATATTGTCAAGATAAACTCTACCGCTCGTCAATTTTCAATTAATCATTTTGCCGGTGTTGTTGACTACTCCACTGACAACTTGATAGAATCGAACTCCGACGCCATTTCCACCGATATTATTAACCTCTTCACCTCCACTTCCACTTCGGACTTTTTGAACAAGGTTTTCAATTCTTCTGCTGTTGTCGACTCTGAGGTCAACACTGGCACCAGAAATGCCGTCACGAAGGCTCATCTGTCGTCTCGCCCAATGCGACAGCCGTCGGTCTCTAAGAGACGTCTGAAGAAGGAGAGAGAAGAGAGACAAACCAAGGAAAAGGCATTGAAAGGCATGGAACAAACAAGATCAACGGAGAGAAGTGAAGCAACATCACAATATGTGGCTGCACTGGAAGGCTTGGTCGAATCTTTCGAAAATGCTCATCCTTATTTTGTGATTTGCATCAAGCCCAATGACCGAAGGTTCAAGCATAATTTTGATGCGAGGTCTGTTAAGGCGCAGATCCAGTCGTTAGGCGTCACTGAGATTGCTCTAAGAACTAAAGTCACGGACTACTCAGTCTTCATGCCTTTTGGCAAGTTTCTGTCCCTCGCAGACCCCGGTGCAGATGAAAATGTTTCTGAAAGAGAAAGAGCTAGGGATGTGATTCAGAGGCGCAAGTGGACCCAGAGAGACGTCAGGTATGGTCTCACAGGCGTCTTCCTATCAGAAGACGTGTGGTTACAATTGACTGACCCGAAAATGCTTTTTGCATATCAGGCAGATGCTGCTTACAATCGCGAGACCGACCTCAAGGATTTTGACATAAGGTCTACCTATGGAGACATGTTTCCTTCTCATGCAACCAAAAAAATGAATGATGAATATATTTCTGCAAAACCTATTGGCGAGGCCGGAGGAGATGCGGCTGAGATTGTCGTCAAATCTAACGAGCGCAAGCGCTGGTTATTCATGGTCTGGTTGTGGACATGGTGGGTACCTGACTTCTTCACGAAACGGATAAATCACAATCTAAAGGATAAGCGAGTGAGACAGGCTTGGAGAGAGAAATTAGCCATCAACTTGATGATTTGGTTCACCTGCATTGTTACAGTTCTTTTTTTGATTGGATTTCCGATACTTATCTGCCCCAGTCAAGATATTTTGAGCACGGGGCAGCTGTCAGGCTATTCTGAAACTGCCAGTCCCAGCAAAGTCTACACGTCTATTCGAGGCATTGTCTATGATATTACCAAATTTGCGTCTACTCATTATCCCCCGATTGTTTCTTCTGATGATATTTTAGACTATGGAGGCACGGATTCCACTGCATTGTTTCCTATTCAGGTCTCGGCGCTTTGCAATAATCTGGATGGAAGCGCTATCAGTCCCCAAGTGGCATACGGACTCACTAACAATTACTCCGACCCAAATGGTGTCTATCACGACTTCCGCTATTTTACCAATGATTCCCGTCCGGACTGGTATCTGCATCAACTCTACTTTTTCAATCACAACTACAAAAAGTCTTACATTGGATACACACCCAGTAACATTGCTAAGTTTGCAAAGACCAACAAATATACCATTGTGTCTTTGAATGGGTATGTTTACAATTTCACTGACTATGTCTCCGGGCTGGTTAGTGTGAAAGCTCCAACCGGTGAAAGTGTGGATTCCTCAGTGAACGCGAACTTTATGGATTCAAATCTTATGGAGATGATTCAGCAACATTCTGGACAAGACGTGAGCGCGGCATACCGGAAGCTTGGTCTGACAGTTAAACAGCAGTTTGAGGCTGAGAGGTGCTTGAAAAATATTTTCATGGTTGGCAAACTTGACACTCGTGAGTCCGTGAGATGCAAATTTGCAAGATATTTTCTTTTGGCAATCACTGTGTTCGTCGTGTTCATCATTTTCATCAAGTTTGTTGCTTCTTTACAATTCGGTTCTTCAAAAGTACCAGAGAATCTTGAAAAGTTTTTCATCTGTCAGGTACCTGCCTACACAGAAGATGAGGAGTCGTTAAGAAGAGCTATTGATTCTGTTGCAAAGTCCAATTATGAAGACACTAGGAAACTGCTCGTAGTAGTCTGTGACGGTATGATTGTGGGATCCGGAAATGATCGTTCTACCCCTCAAATTGTGCTTGATATTCTCGGAGCACCTCCTGATATTAAGGCAGAAGCTTACGATTTTGAGTCCTTGGGTGAGGGAGGACGTCGCCACAATATGGCAAAGGTATATGTCGGGTTGTACCAGATTGGATCTCACATTGTGCCGTACCTTGTCATTGTGAAGGTTGGTACGCCTCAAGAAACATCTCGTCCAGGCAACAGAGGAAAACGCGACTCTCAGATTCTTTTGATGAGATTTTTGAACCGTGTCCACTATAACCTTCCCATGTGCCCACTGGAGCTTGAACTCTACAATGTGATTCGAAATAAGATTGGAGTGGACCCTCACTATTATGAGTTCATTCTACAGATTGATGCTGATACTATGATCGACCCTGAAGCACCAAATCAGTTGATTGGATCACTAGTCAATGACAGAAAGACTCAGGCAATTTGTGGAGAGACCAGCTTGTCAAATGCCAAACATTCTATCATTACAATGATTCAAGTTTACGAGTACTATATATCTCACAATCTTGCTAAAGCATTTGAGAATTTGTTTGGATCGGTCACTTGTTTGCCCGGTTGTTTCACAATGTACAGAGTTTACGACTCACAGACCGGAAAACCTGTGTTTGTTGCGCATGATATTATTCGTGGATATGAGGAGAACACGGTAGATACTTTACACATGAAGAATCTTCTGCATCTTGGAGAGGACAGATACTTGACAACACTGCTTCTACGATGCCACCCACAGTACAGAACAAAATATCTGAGACATGCATTGGCTTACACTGTAGCCCCAGACACCTGGTCTGTATTCCTATCTCAAAGACGTCGTTGGATTAATTCTACTGTTCATAATATGTTTGAGTTGGTTCCAGCCAGTCAGTTATGCGGTTTCTGTTGCTTTTCCATGAGGTTTATGGTGATGGTTGATCTCTTCTCAACAATTATTCAACCCGTCACTGTAGCTTACCTGGCATATCTGTTTTACCTGGTAGGTGACAATCCTGATAATGTTCCTCTGACATCTATTATCATGTTGGCAGCTATCTACGGTCTTCAAGCTTTAGTGTTCATTTTGCGAAGAAAGTGGGACATGGTTGGCTGGATGGTGTTTTACATTCTCGCCATTCCTATTTTCTCCTTGATGATTCCTCTGTACGCTTACTGGTTTATGGATGATTTCTCTTGGGGTAACACCAGAATTGTTCAGGGAGAAAATGGCAAGGAGACGAAAATTTTCGATGATGGATCTTTCGACCCTTCGGAGATCCCTCTGCAGACGTGGGAAGACTATCAAGGTGTTCATTGGCGCAATGAAGGTGTTAGCCAGTACGACGGAGAGTCCATGGTTGAAACGGCTAGATCTACCATTGCCCCAAGGAGAACAATGAACTACTCGACACAACCGAGCATTCGAGCACCTGATGAGCAAATGGCTAATGAGGGGGGTGATGATGACGACGTTGAGATGAGCTTGCTTCAGTCCTCCTCCAACTATCCACCTCAGCAGACACAGCTTACACAGCCCACAAGGGAAGAGATCGTTGTCGCTGTCAGAGAAATCCTTCAAACTGGAGATCTTGAGACCCTCTCGAAGAAGGCTGTGAGAGCTAAACTGGAGGAAAGATTTGGAGTAAGCTTGCTTTCTCGCAAAGACTACATCAACTACGTTATTCTTGCAGTCCTCAAGGGTGAGGTATAAGCATATAAATTTATTTAACAAACTATCTGTCTACAATAACTCAAAGTTTTGAATGGAGATATCTGTAGGTCTAGAAAGGATCGTAATCAATGAGGTTGGAGTGACAGGTAACTTGTCCATCCAAGAATTTTCCCTCTCGACGTCTGTGACAACGCTATCCTCTTCAAGGGGGCCATTATTTTTCGATTGATCATAAGCATTCTCATCTTCATATTTTTTTTGGGGAGGGAACACATCATGTTCAATAAATTCATCTGCCTCAGATGGTTCATTAATAAAATGCTCCTTTCTATCAAGTTGATCTGCGTTAGGGAAATTTCGAAGACGTCTGGCCGTTTGCGATTCATGCCTTTTAATGGAGCCTCGTTTTGTTGTTCCAGGATAGAAGTGCTCATAATCAGGCATGCCTTGTGCGTCAATAGAATAGTCCTGCTCGGAGCCAGACATCCCTGGCGCCTCATTTGCATAATACTCATATTCAGTCATGTCTTCATCAGAATATTCACTCTCATGCACGCTGTCATCAGAATAGAACTCATATTCAGGGATTTCTTGAACCTCAACAGAAGAGTAGTGATCATGTCCACTAATATTTTCAGTTTCATTCTCGACATTCGCCACAATAATGATATTAGGTGGGTTATCCGCCATTCTTGATTTCTCTACAGAAATTCGGATGAAATCTGAGTCTGTGGATTTGGAAAGAGACGGGAGAATCACCGCTGGTTCCGAGAAAGTCTCGACACCAGATCCCTTTAGTACTGAAGTTGGCCGATGACCTCCAGCGGGTTCGGTAAAGAGCCCATCTTGGACGGATGAGGTCTGTTCAGACTTCCCTATCGTTTCAGGAGCAGAATCAACCAATTCATCGAAAAAGACTGGGTTTGACACATCTTTGAATATGAGCTCTTCTTCTTCATTTAAAGGATTGTCCGACACAACAAAGTACTTCTCAGGCATATGAACAAAAGCTCCCAAGTTGAGATCATTATCGCTTGCAGAGAAGTCAACGCTTGGGACGTTCATCAAACTGGTACCGTCGCCTAGCTTGAAGATATCGTTGACTGGATACCAAACTTCCTCTTCTGTCACAAAAGAAGGGTTAGTGCTGGAAGAAAAATCGGCCGAGTTTTCATTTTGGATTGCGGAAGGTTTAGAAATGGTAGATTCCCCTGCCTCCCTATTCAAAAGCGGGGGTGAAAAATTGCTTTCATCAAAGCGATAAGAAGCTCCATCAGATGGTCTAGAAACTTCTTCGTAGTGCTCCTCAGGTTTATTATCAAGCTCTGAAGGAGCCTCGAATATTGCAGTGAAAACAGGAATCTTTGCAAAATCAGCATTATTTTCGCGCACTCTTTGAAAGTCCAGCAGCCGAGCACTGGCAGGTTCCGCTTTGGAACTAGGCTCAGGAGCACCAACGACTGCGGGAACAGAAAAGCCCATCCCTTTTTTCGATGCGTGAATAGAACCCCAAGTTTCAAACCCCGGAAATGCAAGTTTGAACAAGGCGTCCGCTCTAGCACCTTTATGAGGAAGCATCTTCTCAAGATGGAGGTCGTGCACCTTTTTATAGAAAAAGGGTTTTCCTTTGACAAAATATCCCTTCGGGCTTTTGAAAGGCTTAGATGGTAGGTACATTGGCTCGGGCGAAACTGATGACCTAGGCGGTACTGCTTCAGGAAGCTTTTCAAAGCCTCCGCCAGTATAAGGATGATATTGTGCGGGATCGTACGTGTAATATTCGTGATGCTTGGAAGAGTGATGGCTCAGCTGGTGATGATGCTCATGTCCATGTCGATGTTCACGGTAATGATTCTGGTGCCCTTGAGATTTAGGCGGGGATATATTTTCCGTATCGTTGGGGTTCAATTCAATTTCAGGGAACTCGATGATATCCTCCACCCCCTTATCGTTTGTAAAGTTGTTTTCATCGTCATCACTGTCATCACCGTCACTACCGTCATCATCGTCTTGGTCGTCATCCTCGTCTTGGTCGTCATCATCACCACCGTCAAGATCATCATAGACGTTGAATGATCCTTCACCAAAATTCTCATAGTGCGTCTCAAAAGTTGCACCGTCAGTGGTATCCTCTTGATTAAAAGAGTCATGATGAGAAGAGGGTATATTTCCAATAGCAGGTGGTTGGGGCGAAGGAGCAGGAACGAGGTAGGGTTGGTTAGAAACAGCGTGTCTATTGCCGACAACTTCCTCAGGATCCCAACCTTCGGGAAGGAAAAGGTAAGGCACAACCTTAGTGATGTCACTATGATGAGAGGCATCGTAGTACTCAACTCGCTCAACGGGAGCAGGACGAAACTTGTTCAAGAAAAAGTGTTTGATATGGTGGATGGCTGGCGGGATACCCGCTTGGACAGTATCAAAAGATATGAGAGAAATCAACAATAACCGCATGGTTGAAAGGTGAGGAACAACAGCGAACCTTTATATGAACCGGCGAAGGCCAATGATGCAACCGATGACCGACAATTACATTTCATTTTGAACCTGAAATTGCATCTCCTTTGAAAGGCCGAGTGCGACAAAATACTAACAAGGGCAAGAATGACAGCATGTGCCTAAAGGGATTTGCCGAGAAGCAAGGCGTCGGCAAATATATGTGACGAGCTGGGCAACGGGTTTTATTGAGGTAATCTTGGCTGCTCTTTGTAAGGGACTAGAAAGGAGAGAATTGCCGCTTGGCAAGAACTGGACCTCCAGAAGAGGAAGCAGTAGGAATTCAATTGGAATCAACGGTGAAGATGTGTTGGACCCATGTTTGGCCCCTTTCTTCAAGCCGAATTTTCCGAAGGGAGAAAGCTGGTAGTCATCAGAAAACGGTGAAAGAGAAATTATGAACAAGTAAAAGGTTTTTTCAACTGGCTCGCTATCCCTCTCCCCTTATCTGACCTCTTCCACGACTAGCTGATAATAGAATTCTGGTCATGGCAGACCCCGCCTCAGGGGCTGAACCTGGCCCTGGTGGAGAGCTACCCTCTGTGGGGCATGGGGATCATCGCCGCAGAGCATGCTGCAGGGACAGGGTCAGGGCACGCGCGATCGACGGGGGAAGTAAGAGGCGAGGACAAAAATAGAGCTGATTGCGGAATGTACTTTCAATATTTACACTTTCTGGTTTCTTTCAGAATTCTCTCTCTATTTTCTCCGTATTCGCCTGCCACGCTGGAGTGTTGCAGGGCTAAGCTGAAGCAGCCAAAAACGGAAAGCCTGGCAGTACTTCTGGCTGACACTTTATAAGCGACCCCTCCTGCCGACCACGCTGATTCTTGCTATTGCACAGTGACATTTTGGATTTAAGACACAAATAACCAGTGGAAGTGGCTGGGGAGAAAAGATTTTGGTGTATAGAACTGTGGTCCATCGTGTTCCAATAAACTTTAAACGCAATAGGGGCGCTACAGGATAATAGCAGCAGTACAAGGCCACATTCCTCTACCTAATTCTATTTATTTTAGGAATGTCGATTGAAAAGCCCCTCAGCAATATTCCCGACCTGCCAAGTTCACCCTCCTCTACAAGGCGCTCCGTTTCAAGCATAGCCCACATTGCCACGCCGAGCGTAGCAAGCGATTTGGCCTTCAAATCAGCACTCTCTTACACAGAGGTGAGGGACTATGCTTACCCAGACTTCCATCCGCTTCACTTCGGCGATGCTTCTTTCCTAAAAAATCCCGACGCGTACGACGATGACGATGATGCCTACGTGGCGCAGGAGTCTCCTGACGATGGGTCCTATAAGGAAGAAGTTTCGGACGAAATAAATGGACGAGCCATTGCTCTGTTTGATTTTGAGCCCGAAAATGACAATGAAGCGCCGCTCAAGGTGGGCCAGCTCATTTGGGTGTCGTATAGACATGGCCAGGGATGGCTGGTGGCTCAGGACTTGCATTCTGGGGAAACAGGCCTTGTTCCGGAGGAATATGTGCAGATGATTGACGAGGACGCGCAAGAGCGGGAGACTGCGCCTCCAAATTTATTTATCAGCGAGCACGGTGAGAGTGAAGAGTGGGTGGACGAATAGTTCAAGCAGAGCGAGACTCTGCGAGCCTTGTTCTTGTCAGATATTCAGAACAACCTTTCTTGCTGATAGCACCTTGCCCCTCCACCTTTCTGCTATGCTGATGGCAGTGCCACGCCAAAACAAGAAATACTCTTAGGTTTAATAAGCACGATTAGCGCTTGTCAAGTACAAGTGAACGTATTGCTGTATAAGACCTGTCTACCGACCTTGTTAATGTCTAGCGTAGAAATGAAATCTTCTGCATTGTTACTGGTTGCTCACCCGGTATGCATACTTTGCTAATGCTTGGACAATATTGACGATGCTCTATATGAAATTATAATATCTCCAGGCACGCTATTCTTTCTCCTCGTAAACAATATCCTTTACGTTGTCCATATTTGCCTTAACATAAGCAACGATCTCCTCATCAACTTCTGGCACCTCCAGCACGGACTCCCATGCATCCTTAGCATAAGCGCCATACTTGGCCTCGCCAAGTTGCTGATACTTGTTGTAGTAGGCCAAGCCATTGATAAACAAGGCATCCGGCACCTGATCATCCATGCTTAGCGTCTGCTGTGTGACCTCAATAACATCGTCAAACAAGTCAATTTCCATCATGGACTGCGCCAGGCGAATCAGCGATGGGATAGCTTCGCCACTCAAATTGTCTTTATCTTGCAGATAAATTTGCTTGCTTTTAAGAAGCGCTTCCTTGGCGTCCTCATCGCGCTGCTGCGACAGGCGGATGGAAGCTGCAATATTCCATACTTCCGGATGCTCTGCATCCACGGCAAACGCCTCGCCAATCAAACGCTCGCATTCAGACTCAGCCTCAGGCTCCATGCACAAATCTGTCATCCAGATTTCAATTTCCGATAGCAAAGCGCTGATGAGTTTTTGTCGCACCTCGGTGGTATTGGGCTGCCTCTTGAGACCCTCAATGCCCTTCACAAAATATGCCAGGCCATCATGGCCGCCAGTGAGCTGGCCTACAGACAAGAACTTGTCGTAGCCGTATTTTCCTTGTGGATCTAGCTCGTCAGTGCATTTTGATAGCACATTGTAAGCCTCTTGGGTCTCGCCCAACTCTAGAAGGGCCTCGCCCATCATTTGAAATTTCAGTACGTCGTCAGGAAGCTTTGCAAGGATATCAAGACACTTTTGCGAATCAAACTGCTCCAGAGCAGCTCTAGCCTCGTCTAAGGACATTGCTGCGTCTAACAGATTCTGGTAGCCTAATAAAGTTGGCCGTCGCTCAATATTTATGTCCAATATTTATATGGCCCAAATATTTTTTTTCAGCTCAGCTTGCGCCGAGCAGCAAATCTGTTTCCCTGAGCGGCGTTACTGCCCAACAAGCTGCGGGCAGCTAGTTACAGACCCCAGTGGTGCCAAGCGTCCACCAACCAGCTCTAATGGCTGGTCTCTCACCACTGGCGCGAGCAAGGGGCTGGCAATTGGAAAACCAGGATTGTCGATTCATGTTTGAAGTGCCAGTGACCTCGTTAGGCAGTGTCTAGCCAGAAAGGGCAGTGAACCCAAACCAAAAAGTTCCCACCCAGTTCCATATCAACACTCGCCTGTGCCCGCAGCCAAAATGATTCTCCCAGCCCTACGTCAGGCTACACCTGCCTCACCTAGACATCTAAGGCTCTTACTGCTCCCATGGACTACAAAGCGGAGCAAAGAGAAGAGCTCGACATTCTCGAGTCGATCTACCCGGATGAACTGACTGTGGAGTCTGACGGAAGGTTTTCCGTAAGGCTGGATCTAGATACCAAGCCCCAGAGGACGCTGCTTCTGCACGTTGTCTTTACAGAGAAGTACCCTGAGGAGGCCCCGGAACTTAGCATTGAGGCAGTTGAGGAGGAATCTGAAGATGAAGACGAAGAGGAAACCTCAGCGATCGATGATTACAGAGATGTCGTGTTTGATGATTCCGATTTTGAGATGCTCCTCCAAAAGTTGGAGGTGACAGTTCAAGAGAACCTTGGCATGGCGATGATTTTTGCTCTTGCGTCTCAGCTCAAAGACGATGCAGAGCATGAGTTTGCAGAGAAAATCAAGGCAAGAGAGCTGGAACATGAAAAGAAGCTGCTGGCAGCGGAGGCGGAAGAAAACAAAAAGTTCGAGGGCACTAAGGTGACGCCGGAGAGCTTTGCCAAATGGAGGGAAGCGTTCAGGATGGAGATGGGCATAGGAAACGTGACCTTGAAAACGACGAAAAAGCTGACAGGTAAGGAGATCTTCGAGCAAGGATTAAATCGGGAGGAGGATGAAGAGGAGGATGAGGAATCATAAGTCACTTGGCGAGAGGCAGTTTTGGACTTTGACTTCGCGGAATGGAAGTGGAGACCAGTATACTTGCTGATTTGGATTCTGATCACTCAACACCACCAGTCAAACTCATAATCCCACATCCAACGTTCATCCAATGGCAGGCTCAGCCTACCAACCTCTAATGTTAATTAATATACTACATAGATGGTATTACAAAACTAAGCATAGTCGATCTCCTCCTGAATTTCCTCCTCCAAATACTCCTCCAAACCCTCGTCGTCAATGGTAGCGTCCTGGTACTGCTGGTACTCGCTAATCAAGTCATTCAGGTTGGACTCTGCCTCGGTGAACTCACCCTCTTCCATGCCCTCGCCAGTGTACCAGTGCAAGAAGGCGTTTCTCTTGAACATGGTGTGGAACTGCGCCGAGGTACGCGAGAAAAGCTCTTGAACAGCAGTTGTGTTGGCGACAAACGTGGCCGAAGTTTCTAGACCCTTGGGTGGAATGTTGCAGACTGAGGTTTGCACATTGTTGGGAATCCACTCGACGAAGTGTTCCGCATTCTTCTTGCGAGCTTGCTGGATGCAGTCGTCTACCTCCTTGGTGGACACCTTACCGCGGAAGATGGTGGAGATTGTGAGGTAGCGGCCATTGTAGGGGTTACAAGCGGCCATAACGTTAGCAGGGTTGAAGAGCTGCTGTGTAAGCTCAGGGACTGACAGGTTGTGGAAAGCGCGGGTACCCGAGGCAAAGAGAGGAGCGAAACCAACGGTGAAGAAGTGCAGTCTGGGGAAGGGCACGAGATTGACTGCAAGTTTTCTCAAGTCACCGTTCAGCTGACCGGGAAAACGCAGACATGTTGTGACGCCCGACATGACCATGGCAATGAGGCGGTTGAGCTCGGCGTGGCTAGGCTGGTCAATCTTGAGAGTCTTGGCGCAAATGTCGTAGAGTGCCTCATTGTCGAGACAGTAGGTAGCGTCCGAGTTCTCAATCAGTTGGTGGAACGACAAGACAGCATTATAGGGTTCAGTGACAGTATCCGAAACTTTAGGCGAGGGCAGCACCGAGAAGGTGGACAGCATTCTGTCAGGGTATTCCTCAGCGATTTTGGACAGAAGGAGAGTGCCGAGACCGGAGCCGGTACCACCGCCGAGAGAGTGCGCGACCTGGAAGCCCTGGAGAGAATCAGACTGTTCAGCCTCCTTTCTAACAACGTCCATAACAGTCTCCATCATCTCAGCGCCTTCCGTGTAGAATCCCTTCGCCCAGTTATTGCCAGCACCTGACTCTCCACTAATCAAATTGTCCGGGCGGTAGACGTGGCCCAATGGGCCGGCACGAATGGCATCCAAAGTGGCCGGTTCCAGGTCAACAGCCACAGCACGAGGAACGTACTTCTTGTTGGAGGCCTCCGAAAAGAAAACGTCGAGACGCTCGGTGGCAGTTCGGTCTTGGGAAATGAGCTCTCCGTTCTCGTCGAGACCGTGCTCCTCAATGATTTTGTTCCAAAACGCAGTCGAAACCTGGTTACCGGCCTGGCCACACTGGATCGTAACAATTTCTCTCATGTTTATTATAGGACAGACGCGTCAATCCGGTGTTTACGAGGAGCAAGAGGTTCACACCCCCCAACTCAAAATTAAAATAACATTCAGGGGGTTTGGGGTGGGTGACCCGATAGTGAGGAGGAGGGCGCGGCCCAGCGGGCAGCCAAAGGTAGCCGTCGCACGACAGCGGCGTGCTTGCTGGGCTTAGGAAGGATCCAGGATTGTTCTGCTTGTTTGATGAAAAGAATTTCACACGTCCTTCCATGCCATGATTATGTCTCTCCCTTTCTCCTCAGCAAGTTCTTATGACAGACCGCGTCTCGTGTCGAAGGGTACTGGTGGCTCGATGCGTCGATCCCAGACACCCAGTGGTGGCTGTCAGTGAGGCAGTGGCCCAGGTGAAAGCTAATGGGTGACAAAGTGACCAGGACAGGAAAATTGTCGATGTGAGTGGACCAACCAGAGAGCCAGTTTCATTTCCTCACTTCAATGATTCGGCTCAAAATTAAATCCACTTGCAAAAGTGCTCATCTGTCATGTGACCGTACCGGCTCTCAGTGGCCCGTGGCTACCAGAGAGCAGCTCCCAGTGCAACCAGCGAGCTGCTGCTAGGCGGGTCATTCTCCCCACTATCAACCATCCCAGCATCTTTTCTAGCTAGCAAATAAAGCTCAATTCTCTTTAAGGTTGAGCATTCTTTTCCAAACCCCTTCCCACTGCTATATGTATCTTGAACTCGCCTGTGCCTCCTCCTAACACCTAAACTTTACGCGTTCCTCATGAAACCATTCGTAGCCGGCCACGAAGATCTCGTGCACGATATTGCATACGACTTTTACGGCAAGAGACTGGCGACGGGCTCGTCAGACCAGAGAATCAAAATTTTCGAAAAAGAAAAGGAATCTTGGCTGCCTTGCGGAGATTTCAAAGCCCACGACGCTGCAATCACCAAAATCGACTGGGCTTCACCAGAGTTTGGTGCGATAATTGCGAGCTGTTCCTACGATGGTACGATCCGCATTTTTGAGGAGAACATCTGTGAGCCCCTGTCAAAGCGCTGGAAGCTTCGACACACTATTTCTGACTGCAAGGGAGCGCTTTACGATGTGAAATTTGCTCCAAAGCACATGAAACTGGCATCAATTGGCTCAGACGGAGTGCTCAGAATTCACGAGTCAACAGACGGGGCCTCTGCGGATGAGTGGATTTGTACATTCGAGCATCTCTTCCTATCTCAAACACTGTCCCGGCATCTCCAGTCTTCGTTCGCCCTAGATTGGAGCCCCTCGGGCAATTCGTTGGTCGTTTGCGTGCTGGAGGAAGCATTCATTTTGTCCAAAAACTCTGTTGGAAAATATATCAGAGTAGCCCAACTACCTGAGCACGAGGGGTTGATTCGCGACGTGGCCTGGGCCCCATCACTCGGCCGCTCCTACAATCTAATAGCCACAGCCTGCAAAGATGGCAAGGTCAGAATTTTCAGGATTGACGCGCCCATTGATGGTACCCGGTCGGACTCTGAGTCAAAAGTTCAGATTGAGACTCTCAATGTGTTCAGTGATCACACTGGAGAAGTTTGGAAGGTTGCCTGGAATTTGACTGGTACTATTTTGGCCAGCTCAAGTGACGATGGAAATGTAAGGTTTTGGAAGTCTTCGTACATGGGAAGCTTTCAATGCTTGGCTGTTGTTGCTGCTGATCCTGTGGACTGAGGTTCGTACCTAGGGCTGCAAAACGAAGTTGTAGAGCATATATCACTAGGAGAGAACCAAATAAGCCAAAAATCAGGGTTGTTTAGTGACTTAGGATAGAAGGTGATCTCAAACGCCGAATCTACCTTTAGCGAATGGTCCATAGCCTTGAGCCACTGCCCTGCCTCTTGGTTTTCGGACCGATTGACAGACTTCGCTTTCGGATATGTTTACGTAATCCAGTATTTTCGTCTATAAAAATGCTTTTCCGTGAAATATTTTTCTCCAACATGTCAAAAGTAGGAGCCCAGAGTCACGCCGGAACCCATCAATGGATTCGTCGTGCTAGGGTGGCCTTAGATAAACCGACTTATTAATGAGTTTGTCTTACTGCCTTTCTCTCAGAGTGATTCTATATCACAATGATTAAGCTTGAGACTCACATTTTCTGTTTTTTTTTTTTGTAGCATCTAGTTCAACACAGAGTAGTTTTCGGGCATTTTCTCAGGCAGAGGACAGCATGTCGTCTTGGTCCGGATCCCATTTTCTTTGTAGAACTGTTGGCAGCATGCGTATAGCGCATTGATTTGTTGCTTGCATTTGCTTTCCTGATAGTGTTTCTTTTCCAGGCAATCTAATGGTTAGTCGCGACGGAATTGTTTACGATTGGAGTGCGAAGTGGGCGATAGAACTTGGGGAGACTCTTGTGATTCTTAGCTACTTACTCTGAATAGCACAAGCCTCCTTGAGACACGGCGATGACATGTTAAGTGGGTGAGCAATCAGAACCGCCAAGCAGCAATATATCATCGCTCAGCCCCACCCAGCTGGCCCAAACTGAACTTTTGGAGCTAGCAAGTGCTGGCCCACCATTTTGTGAAATATGACCCGCAGCAAGCGCGAAAGTGTGCTCTACACTGCCAAAAAAGCTGGAACCCTATCAGCTAGAGGCATGATCGAGCAATCTTTGGTGGCCGACCACTCACTTAACGCAGAAACATGAGGTATTCGCGCACAATCGAGCCGTTTATAATAAATAGATTTTCGGCCTTTGGACCGCTAATTATAGAAAATACTCAGCCATTGGCTTTTTCATCGGAAACAGTTTCCGTTCCTGCGTTGGATCGTTCTCCTGCGCCTCAAAGATGAGATACTGCCGTTGCATATTATCGTCAATCTTGAGAATTGCCGCAACATTGCCGCAGCGGTAGCAGTAGTTTGGCGCGGACCACACTGTAACCAGCTCTTTGTCAAATATTTCTTTGTAGCCCTCCAGGACAAGCTGGTGGGCGCGAGCAATCAGCGAAATGTCATTGTCGTGATTGAACTGGTGCACAGGCGTGGAGCCAAACAAGAAGCCAGCTCCACGGGGAGACACACCCCAAGAACGAGTTGAAGAGTTTTCGTTGGTAGGATTTCCCGAAATTGAGGCCTCCACAGAGGCTTCTGCCGCATCGAGATCGTCTTCGAGCGCAAGTGACTGGTCGAGAATGTCGTCGGGATCTGACCACAGCAGATCGCACATAGCACCATCGTGGGGCACCTCCTGCTTGCGATCGATGGTGCGGATCTGGTCCAGATGAGTGATGGCCGGAGAGAGTCCACCGTGCACACAAAACACGCCGCCCTTGCCTCCGACAAGAGCGGACAGTGAAAGGTAATCAAAAACGTCACAGCACAGCCGCCACACAGAGGCAGAACCGTATTTGCGCATGCACTCGTCATAAAAGCCGTACGCAGTCGTGATTTGTCGCGACTCGTGGTTGCCCCTAATTAGAGTGATGCGATCTGGGTATCTGACTTTCAGACAGAGCAGCAGTAGGAATGACTCTAGGGAGTAGAAACCGCGGTCAACATAATCACCTAGAAACAGATATGAAGTTGCAGGACACTCACCGCCAGTCTCGAAAAGCTTCAGCAAATCATGGAATTGGCCGTGAATATCACCACAGATGGTGACAGGCGTGTGTATTAATTGGCAGTTGGATTCTTCAATTAAAATGTCTTGGGCGCGGAAACAGATTTGCTTCACAACAGATTCTGGAATGTGCCTGCATTCCCTCAGTAGTTCTATAGTTTTGTCCAGAAAAGACATGGAGAGATATGCGATTAAGATTGGTGTCAGTGGCCTGGAAATTTCAGATTGAAATTGTGGCCTGGGAGCGCGATACTGTGGGCGACACGCGCTAAAATTGTTGGCTAGCGATTTGACCTTTTACAAGGGATGTTTTGATTTTGATTGAATTGGTGAAGTGATACGGGCACAAATACTTGCTCTGAGTTGATTTTTCCTATTCCCATCAGCTTCTCTACGTATTGCTCTGAAGACTACCTCTTTCGTAGCCCCTTAGCCGGACTTTCCTCCTTGTCTCTCCAATACTCTGAAAGCTCCCAAAAAGGCTCACGAGCCACTAAAATGTTCCGTCTCTACTTGCTGACACCCACACGACCATCCCATTGCCGGAATTCCCCCTCAACGCGAACAAACCACGCTTGTCTTCACGCTCCTTCTAGATACTCACTTCATCACACCCTGACATTCTGGTCGTTCTAGCATGCCGAACTATCAAATGGGCCCGTCTCCATGGGAAGGACGCGTAGCTCCAAATAGTCGGCCTGTAAAAAAACCCTCTTCAATTTCTGACTTGCCAAATACCCCCAACTCTCCGATCAAGACCAAAACAAAGCGTCTCTCAGAGAGTCACCAGCATTTCGTCCAACTACTCAAAAACTCGTCCAGGGACACCACACTCGACTCAGACTCTGTGGGCAGCATAATCACTTGGGATGCTGAGCCTCTGGTCTCGTCGTCGTCACCAGCCAGAGCCCCACCAGAGACTCCTCCAAGGAGTACTAAGCGTCATCATGCAGAGCCTATTTTGCGAACACCGTCACAGTCAGCGGCTGAGGGCGATCCTGCGAGTGAAATAATGAAGCTGATAGCTGGAAGGGAGTCTCCGGTAGCTTTTATGCACTCTACTTGCCCGGAAACACGCGGTCAGGTGTTGGCACAAGATCATGCCGGAAGATCAGCATCAGAGTCCTTGATTGGTGAGAAACAATCACCCAAAAAGATGAATTTTGACAAAGCCAAATTGCAAAGTCTTCGATCTCCACCCAAGTTCGGACCAAAGGGCCGCGAGGAAGAGGTGGCACTCTCGCGAGGTGATCAAAATGGCTCCCTGAGCACTATTGCAGAATCATCATCAGACTCAGATTTTGATTGGGATCATGCGGAAGCTCTCGCTGCAAAGTTAGCAGCTTCTCGAGGCTCTCAAAATGTCACATATCAGAGCATCGACAAGATGTTTACCTCCAGTACGCCTCAGTTGAAAGCTCCTGAAAATGGCGCACCCTGTACAAATAAGGAAAACTTCGCACCGTCCAGTGTTTCATTTGTCAATGCAACCAAGGAAAAGGTTACACCTCTTGCGAGAGCTAAGGAAACTATCCCACCAATAGGTGCAACCTTTCCCGGCAAGGCAGCAAATGTTTTACCGACAGTTTCATCCAATTCAGACTCTGATAGCGACTTTGACGATGATGCTTTAGATGCTGCTCTTGCAAAACTAGAATCACAACGCCTCTCATCCGAATCATCCGTAAGAGGGCAGACGGTTGTGCATGACAACCTTTTACCTCGCTCATCTCACCCTGAACTGCATCGCTACGAGGTGCTCAGCATCTCATTTCCTTCCGAATTCACAAAAGTACAGGAAGTACTTGTCCGTGATGCATATTCCAACTCGCGGCTCCTCAAGCTTTGCCAATCCTGGTACGAAACCCAAGTTGGAGCGGGTGATATCTTGCATGTGATTGGATTTTATAGCGACGATTCCTTCGATCCTATTGTTGTTGATGATCATAATCACTTTCTTATTGTTCAGCCAGATATTCTTCTTACTGCAACAAACATCACGGAATCATTTCGCTGCCAGCGGAAAGTTATTCTCAAAAGTCGCATCAAAGGTTCTATGAGCTCGGAATTCAATAAGTTCATGCTGTACGGAACTATCATGCATGCCTTGATCCAGGCCTGCTTTGTCAACTCAATGAACTTTTCTAACCAGTTTCTCTGCTCGACGCTTGATGAAATTATTTCTCGCTCCTACCTGGATTTGATTTGGGCTTCAGTCACTGAAGAAGAAGCCAGGAGAGAACTTCGTGAAAGGATACCTGCTGTTGTTGACTGGGCAACCAACCACATCCGTCAGAATTCTACCGTTAAGAACCATCGTGGTAACAGCTCTCGCGAGATCTCCATAACGAGAGCCATTGACATCGAGGAAGATATTAGGTCCCCTATGTTTGGAATTCAAGGTAGAATTGATGTCACGGCAGAGGTCGAGCAACTCGCAAACAACAAACTTTTGGGTAGATATCTTATCCCTCTTGAAATCAAAACGTCTAAAGCGAAATATTCTATCATTGAACACCAAGCTCAAGTTATACTCTATTCACTGCTACTCTCTGATCGTTACAACATTGATGTTAAGTTTTCTCTCCTTCTCTATTCGCACATGGGTGATATGACTTGTGTCTCACGCATTCACGAAGACGTCAGACTATTACTTCAAGCGAGAAATAGACTCGCTCTGAGCATGAAGGCGAATGAGAAGGCTCTGCTCAGTAAGGATTCTGTGTCAGCATTGCCAAAAGTGCTGGAAGATGCTTGGGAGTGTAAAAGATGTGACTACGTTTCTGAATGTATGCTATTTCATCACATTAGTGATGCTCCTGCAGAAGAAGTTGCCGTTGAAAATTACTATGAATACGTCCAGCATCTCACTTCCTCACATGTCTCATTTCTCAAGCACTGGCTTCATCTTGTGGAACTGGAAAGCTTCTGCGCCTTCAGCAACACGAAAAACGTATGGACTGCGAGTTCTGATGAAAGAGAAAACGCAGGTTTGGGCTATGGGCAATTGAGTATTGAATCCATGGAAGAAGAGCATGTTGACTCATTAACTGGGGGCGCGCAATATACTTACATTCTCAAGCGAGCTGCGTGTGATGGAGAGATTCGTCCATTCAAGTCATCTGACATTGCACCTGGAGATTCAATTGTTGTTTCCGATGAGTGTGGGCATATTCGATTGGCATACGGCCGACTGATCTTTGCTTCCACTAACTACTTGAGAGTTTCTGTCAACAAAAGGCTTTCAACGGTGTTACGAAGAGAAGAGAAATTCAGTTCAAACAATAACCAAACGTTCACAAGTCAGTTAGGAGTTTCTCACGGCATTGTAGATGCGCCTAGAGCCGAATTTCTCTTTAGAATTGACAGGGACGAATACTCTATGGGTTACGCGGCCTCAAGGAATAATTTACTGAAGCTTTTTACAAAGGATGGTGATGAGAAAAGAAGGCGTTTGATAGCTGATATGGCGCAACCTCACTTTGCAGAAGTGGATGAGAAGCTTCTCAATGTTTTGGAACCATATGAAAGGGAGTTGAATCAAGATCAGAAGACAGCTTTGAGAAAAGCTCTGACTGCTCAAGACTATGCTCTAATCCTTGGAATGCCAGGAACTGGAAAGACCACGGTAATTGCCAAACTTGTAACGATTTTGGTATCAATGGGCAAATCCGTATTGCTGAGTAGTTACACCCACTCTGCGGTTGATAATATTCTGCTCAAATTGAAAGGCGTTAATTTTGTGCGCTTGGGAAAATCGGCAGCACGTGTGCACCCTGATATTCACAAGTATATGGCTGAGATATCCGATGACAAGCCTGCCAGCGCGGAGGAGTTGATGGCTAGATATCTTGATCCCCCAGTTGTAGCCGTCACTTGTCTTGGCATTAACAGTTGGGTTTTCGAAAAAAGGGAAATGTTTGATGTCTGTATTATCGATGAGGCTTCTCAACTCACACTACCCACTTGCCTGGGTCCTCTTCGCTATGCTCATCAATTCATTCTTGTTGGTGATCATTATCAACTACCGCCGTTAGTAAAGAGCGAAGAGGCACAAACACTGGGTTTGGGTGAATCTCTTTTCAAGAAATTGAGTACGACATACCCTTCAGCTGTGGCTAATTTGGCCAGTCAATATCGAATGAACAAAGATATCATGGCTGTATCAAACGCAATGGTGTACGAAGGAAGATTGGTGTGCGGAAGTGTTGAGGTTGCGAGCCAATCTTTAGCGATTGATAAACCACAAGCAGTTTCTTCTTGGCTTCGCAGTAGGGCAAACTCAGAACATGACTGGCTCTCCGATGTTCTCAAACCCGAATGCCGCGTATGTTTCTTGGACACTGATAGTTTGAACTTTGCGCAAGAGGTTGTGGCGAACGACCGTGTCCAAAACCCAGGGGAGGCAGTTCTTGTAACGAGAATATGTCAGGCACTTTCTGAATGTGGTGTTGATGATTCTCAGGTTGGCATCATCTCAGCCTATCGAGCCCAGCTTCGGTTGATCAACAGGAAACGACCCCTCGGTAGTAAGATGGAGATGCTCACAGCGGACAGAGCTCAAGGAAGGGACAAGGATTGTATTATTATTTCTCTGGTGAGATCCAACGCCGCCAACAAGGTCGGTGATCTTCTGAGGGATTGGCGTCGACTGAATGTGGTGTTTACAAGAGCCAGATGCAAACTTCTTATTGTTGGGTCGCGATCTACACTTAAGGGCGATGATACTGTCAGGTCGTTCATAGAATTTCTGGAAAACTCTCAGTTCATTCAAACTCTCCCGTCGAATGCACTTGAGATCTATAATTTCCCAGAGATTGTGCGTTCCTCTGGTGCAGAAGTGAACGGTGCTAAGACTAAACTACACCCATCTGGATCACTAGAATGGTGATGATATTTATTTATTTAAGAGTACATTTGCATCTATTCAACTGTCTGGCTTGTATGATCTCTGTGCATGTTGTCAAAGAAACCCTAGAGCTGAGCCTATCGGTTATCCATATTAAAGGCGCAGATCTAGACAAGGAGCTGGCATAAACTGGCGAAGCTTAACCATTCTTGGAGGGAATTTGTGAGGCTTGGCAAAATCTCAGTCTGATCCTGACCAAGCCTTGGTAGAAGTTTAGCATTGACAGAATTTCGCTTGCATTTTGATCAAGGCTTGGTAGAAGCTTGATTTTGCTCAGCAAAATCTCGGCTAGATTCAGACCAGATCCAGGCCAAGCCCTCATAGAAGCTTAGCATTGCTCGAGAGAATCTCAGTTATATTCGGGCCAAACCTTGATAAAAGCTAGGCTTTGCTCAGGAAGATTTCGCTCAGATTTTGTGCAAGCCTCAGCCGCAGCTTAGCAATGCTCGAAAGGTTCTTGGTTCGATTCAGGCCAAGTCTTGATAAAAGCTTAGTATTGCTAGGCAAGATCTCAGTAGATTCTGGCCGAACTTAAGCATGACTGTTTGTCGCCCTGAAATACCTGTAATTGGCCACTGCTTAGCCGTCTTGCCGCTATTAGCTATTTCTTGGCGGTTGTTTTTCAGGTACCACAATTATTGATATGTCACCTGTATCTCATCGGCATGACGTCGGGATTCTCCCCTACATAAGTTGGCGTTAAAAGATCCCTGCTATCTGCGGTTTTCTATACGTCATTGTCTCCGCCCCACAGTGGTGCAAGGCATCAATCGTACTCCTTCTGACCCAACAAAAAGACGCGCCCAGTGATACAGATTCTGCATAGCGAGGTTCTGCATAGCGAAGAGGCAGTTCAACTCCGTTTATTTATGTTATTGCAATATACACAATGCTTGTGGTCCATGGATAGTAATGAAGTCCATAATACTCTTGTGCCAAAGCAATTTCGGTCCACCAGTTATAACTCTAGATTTTGCTGCCTCTCACCCGACTATCACACTACCCCTCATTTTTTTGTCAGAAACTCCTGTATTGTCTGATTTGACCTGTTCGCTGCATATTCATCACGAGATCCTCATTCACTCCATCATTGCGGAATATGGGGATTGAGTGAGGTACATTCGTGAGGTTTGTAGTCGAAGGTCACACTACACCTCATAGATAAAAATGCCGCCTTTTCTCATACATTTCTCAAGAGAAAGTTTGCAAATGTCCATGAACCTGCTTATTCAAGATAGAATCAGGACTGTGCGTCACAGGATCCACAGTATTCAAAGCAAACTTGATGGCTTACCCAGAGATCATCCAGACAGGAAAGAGCTGTATACATATCTTGGAGAGTACAAGTCCGAGGAGATGAGGTTGAATTGGGAACTCAAAAGGCTTGGATTCTGAGTTCTTCCTGCTGGTGAAACTCGCCAGCGGATGGGGATTTGCGGAAGTACGTAGAGCACGCTTCTGCACAAAAAATCCTTACTCAAGGCAGCCACCAGTGAAAAAGTAAGCAATCATATTCTAATGAGAATGAAAACAAATAAAACAGCCTTTAGCCTTAGCATTGAATGGATCTTGAGGCACTACAATTACCACCCCATCATTCAAAAAACAAAAAAAATGATGCCCGTGGGATTCGAACCCACGCCTCCGGAGAGATTAGGACCTTAACCTAACGCCTTAGACCGCTCGGCCAGAGCACCTTAGTTGTCATATATCAGAAATTTGTGGAATCCATTGTGAGGCCACACATTTGGCAATTCCTGTTTTCAGGACGCTAGAGCCTTCTAAATAGCTTTCTAGCCAATGAAGATGATAATGATATCATTCCCCAATTATCCATCCTGCAAATAAGATGTTTGGAGTGGTAATTGAACATTTTATCAAAAAATGATGACATAAGCAACAACACACAAATATTGGTCTACACCTCGTGCGGTTTTTCACATTGACCCAGCGAGCTCGATTTTCAGACCTCCACTCGACATGGTCAAAAGGACAGCCAAGTTCGCCTTTAAAAGCGGCATTTTACCAAAAGGCCGCGATATTCTGACTCCTCCTCGTCCTTCCTGGATTGTGAAGAAGGAGGCAGAAATGCCGTCGGGCTTCTCGGACCCTAGCATGGTGCCCAAGGGGGCCCAGCAGAAGCCACAAAGCAGACCTGTCAAAACGGCTGAAGAGCTCATCAAGGACACTGCTAAGGCCCCGAACATGATGAAAGATCGCTCGGAAGCGCAAAAGTACAATTCTATGGTTTCCGCAATGCGACGAAAGTATTACGTTGATTCGCTGGAGACCCAGCAGGCCATTGATGCACGCAGATGGGAGCGCCGGGAGCGCCGCCATGCAGAGGGCCAGAAGGCACACGAGGATCTTATTGCAAACTCAGAGGAATCCGAGGCTCGTAGGCTGACTTTGCCGACGGTAGAGGCTTTTTTGGACGGTCCCTTTGTGGTGTCTCGTACGCCAGAAGAAACAGAGCTTCTCAAAATGAAACGCGAAGCGAACCGCAAGGCCTTTGAGCTGAAGGTCAAGGAACGCCAGTCCACGGATATTTTGCGGCTGTACTACCAGGCAGAGAACTTCATCACAACGGAGGAGATGCTTAACAAAAAGGTGGATCAACTGTTTGCCCAAGACCACCGCTCAGGTCTGCAAGTAATGAGGCTGAGTTCACTTTTGTCTAATGAGAGTGATGGGCTGAGCCGTGAAAGTTTGCTTGTCGAGACGCTGACTGACAAGTTTGGTGCTAGTTCGAAGGAGGGGCGCCATGCAGGCCTGGCCAAGGTGGAGAAGGCGCTCGAGTAATGTACATAGATATTAGAAGGGTGACGAAGCACTTTGAGACTATAGCATTTTTTAAAAGTGTAGGTGCGCCTGTCAGGCCCGCCTGGGTTTCAACTCTGTCAAGTTCTATTGGACTACGCAGTAAGCAGTAGCAGGAAAATGTAAATAGGTGATATTATTGATGAATGATACAATATAAAGAATGATGAGATGCTCAGGGGCATGCAAGTATGCACAGATGGGCGGCGAACTGTAAGTACATGGGGGCGAATGGTGATTGGTAGGATGTGGTATGCGAAACGAGTGTAGAGCCGAGTACCCTTCTCAAACTAAGAGGGTGAAGGAAATGGACTGGGGCTCTTCCCATCCAGCTGCAAATCCGTAACACACTGTATAACAAACTGCCGTTCCGAAGCAAAATCTCTTTCATCCTGTCTCACAGAGTCAAGACCATTCAGCAGCACCAACAACCGCTGCTTATTCTTAACCAGAATCTCAACAATGGTGCGCGGCTTTTTAGGATTGGCTACGAACAGTTTGAAGATCTGGAACGACTCGAACTGGATATTTTTGGACTTTGACGGCAGTAGCTGCATGATGATTTTGAGATTGTCGAGCTCCGACACATAGGTTGTGAGAAACCCGTAATGCTTGCGAGACTGGAGCATGGATGCAAGAAGTTTGAGAGACTGCCGGCGCGTCACGTAATTGTCAATCAGAAACATATTATTCATGTTGGAGATGAACTTGGCATAGTTTTCAGAGACAAATTCGGCGGCGACAGACTCGTTGCTGCTCAAGAGAAGAGCGAGAGTGTTAAAAATGTCGGTGGAAATCTCAAAGGGGTACTGGATGACGTAGTCAAAGAGATTCCAGAGCTGTGGCGAGCGCAGCACGAGGGCATTCAGCTCCTCGTACCTGGCGCATTCGCGTAAAATTTGAGAAGCGGACAGCGCGCTGTCGTAATTGCCAGTGCCAAAAATAAGCGAGTCAAAGATCTGCGGCCATTTCAGTAAGTAGTCAACGGTCGGACTCCGTGTGCCGATCTGTCGCTTGAGAAGCGTAGTAAACACGGCCACAACGTCCTTGCGGGCCTCAAAGTCCATAGTGACAAGACCCGAGGCCAGCGGAACCAGTAGATCGCTGGTGTAAATTTCCTGTGCCAGGAGCGCAATCTGATCAGGCAGCGGATCGTTTTCATTATCGCCATACAACACGAGTTTGATTTGAGCCAGCAGCCGTGAGACGTCTTCGGAGCGCTTCTTATCAGCATCAGGCTTGGCCAGCTGATCCTTGAGTGCGCGGACCAGCTCCTGCGGCGACTTTTGCTTGCTCCTGGAGAAGAGGAACGACATTGCGTCCGCTAAGATGGAAGGAGGAGGGCAAATTGGGGGAAGGGGTTTTGGCCGGGAGGGGGGTTTATCTCATCTCCCAGTATGAGAGTACTCGAGGCAGGGAGTCAACCTTTGGATCATTGCGAGGCGAGGAGAAGTTGCAGAATGGGTTGGAGAAGAAGTACAAGAAAGAGAATTTACTCCAGATTGCCTCTCCAAGCGGCAAGCTTTGTCTCTGGATGTCGCGTCCGTAAGCCCTACCGCACCACCTTTCCTGCTTCCTGGTGCACATTCAGGAGATACCCCCCTGGATCTAGTCTACAGCCGCACCACTTCAAGGAGTTGCGCTGGATGCCCTGGCTGTGGGTCAGTAGTCAGCAGCTAGGCTCAGTTTGCTCGTTGCAATCTGGTATTTGCAGGCTGAATTCACAGTAAGCTGTGCTTTGAGCACTGTGAGCGGTTATTTTGAATTGATCTTCCTCGGCTGTGTCCTGCCTGATGAAGGAAAGCCGTGGCCGCAGTCTTCCCTCAAGGCTTCCCTCAGGGCGCACTAGTCCCTAGAAACAGTTTGGGTGAGCGGCACCTCTGTCGGCGGCACACGACACAGAGGGCAGGGCAGACAAGCGGCTGCTCCTCGTGAAAGCGGTAAATACCTCCAGGCACTGAGGAATCGGCTTAGCACCCTTTCAAGACACAGAGAATCTCGAATCTGTCAGAGATCAACGTTGTGCCTGTGGACGCTCTGAAGCTGAAAACGCTGCCCCAGCAGCCTGCCGCGCTAGTGCTGCAGAAACCTGGTCTGAGCGTTGGCTCATGCAGCTGCAAGGATTGTCTCGACCCCCTTTGCGCGAGGCTTTTTCCGCCTCCTTTGCTAGTCTTATCTTCTTTCTTCTCATTGGTTCCGCCCTTTTTTTTTTGCCTTCCTCCTCCGTTTACGTCTTCCCTTCACCCACTCAACTTCCTCACTCCCACTGGGTTTTCCAAATTGTCATTATCTCGCAGCACGCGCTCCTCCAGTCCCCCTCGCGCTTCCCCAGCATAGTTGTTTCAACTCACTGTCGACAGTCCTGGCTAGGCCGTTGACGTCACTGTCATAAACTTGCTTGTATTTGTCAACAATCAATTGGCGTAATTCTACATCAACTTCCTTTTTCGATCTTTCCTTCCTTCATTCCCTTCCACCTTTTTCCCTTCCTTCCCATCTCACTCACCTCCGATACCTACCCTCACCTCCCAAGCTTCTAGATCTCACCTTCCCCGAAACCTTGCGCCCACATAAATCTGCACCCTGCCCGAAACGCCCCAGTTACCACTGGCCACCACGCATACAACGACGCACGCCCTCAACGCCCACTCTCACTCCCAGCACCTCCACCTCCACTCAAAGCCAGCTTTTTCACTGTCCCCTTCCCTCTTCTTCCCTCGCATGCCTGGACTGCTCAAGCGCCTGTTTGGCAACGAACGGTCCCGAGACGACGCACCGGTCATCTCGGCCCCTGTCCTCACCTCCACGACGCGAGGCGGCCCTCCCCCCATCCCCAGGCCCGCCAACAATCGCACATCCACGGCTTCCTCGGCCGCCAAGCACCGCTCGGTCCCGCCAAAAACGGCCTCCACAGCTTCCTTCGTCTCGGCAGACCAGCAACCACCAAAACCCAACAACCCCAACTCTGGCGGCCGTGATGCAGACCACCGCACAACGTCTTTTCCCTCCTCTCGAAACAACTCCGTCACGTCGGCCTCAAACCTGTCCTACTCTCAATCGAACTCCATCAGCGGCTCCACATCACTCCGAAAGTCGTCCACTGTTACAGAAACAATCTCTGCCTCCGCAGCTTGTGAACCTCTCGACCCCATCGACGCCCAGGCCCTCGCCTTCTACAATGGTAAGTCCACAGATGTCAGCTACGAGGAGTATGCCATGTATCTTGGATCTTCTGAGGAGTCGCGCAAACTCATCCTTGCTTCATATCTCGAGTTATTTGACTTCACCGACAAATCGATTCTCCGCGCCCTGCGCATGCTCTGCGAGCGTCTCTACATGCGCGGCGAGTCTCAGGTTTTGGATCGGCTCATGGAGGCCTTTGCACAGCGCTGGGCTTCTTGCAATCCTAATCACGGCTTCAAGTCCACCTCCATTATTTATACCATGGCCTCTTCCATACTCATTCTCAATACCGACCTACACACAAAGTCCTACCCCGGGTTTGTCAAGATGAACCGCGGTGTTTTCGTCGAGTCGGTGCTTGATTCCGTCACAACCCAGTTTATCGAGGAGACTCGTGGTAAGCTAGCCGCCGATCGCATCAAGGTCAAATCAAACAGCCATACTCCATCAGAAATGATCCTGGTCAATGACACATACCCACACTCTCTTGTTGAGTGGAAGCAGCTGCTCACTACCCTCCTCAAGTCAGTGTACGCTTCGATTGACATTGAGCCTCTGCAGCTGGCAAACAGAAAGCCTCGTACGCTTCACTCCCAGTCGTCGACGGCGTCACTAGGATCCTCCTCTTCTGGACGCGACTTTAGCGCCCCAATGACTCGCCGCACTTCCTGGCTTGGTGGCGAGTCGGACCTTGCAAACATGAGCGATTACGATTACGCTCGCCTTGTAGCGGCGTCATCGGGCAAAGCGGGCGGCAGGCCCTCCCGCACTCTCTCTAAAAGACGCTCCATGATTGCCATGGACTCTCGCAGTGGCGAAACGCTCGGGTTCGCCTCGGCCCTCCGCACGACCATGATCCACGAGGAAGAGGTTCTGGACAATGCACCCAAGGGCGAAGAAGAAAGCTCGAAATCTACGGCTGTCGATGAAGATGATGATCGCTTGGCGCTACGCGGGCCGCCATGGGCCAAAGAGGGCCTCGTTCAATACCAGTATATTGATGCGCCTAACTCCAAGTCTAAAAGCAGCAAGAAAAACCGTGGCTGGCAACAGGTCTTTGTCGTCGTGCAACGCGGCTCTCTCCGTGTCTTCACCTTCGAGACTACAAAGCAAACTCGCCGACACTCTATGGCTATCTCAAAAGTTGGTGCTGGAAATTGGCTGGACAACGCCACTCTCTTACAATCCGTTTCGCTCTGTCACACTGTGGCGCAAGGTACCACCAAAAAGTCTGACCTCAGTGACAGTCAATGGGGATTAAAACTACCAGGTGGAGCCGAGCTTCAGTTTCGAGCGGGTACACGGGATATTGCAGAGGAGTATGTTTATTCGTGCAATTACTGGGCCTCTCGTGTCAGTAAAGAACCACTCATTGAAGCCGTTTCCAGCATTGAGTATGGATGGAATCGTCCGGTTGAGATTTTGCACGACATTCAGCGTCAGGCTAATAGCGAAAAAGCTAAGCCAGCTGTCAAGCCGTCAACTGATTCCGAGACGGTTACCATTGGTCGGGAAAAGATGAAAATTAAAGAGTGGAAGCCGCCCATGCCATCAGCTAGCTCCTCGGACTATAACGAAGTGGACCAGCTCGACGCTTTACAGCGTTCTATCGCCACGGTTCAACTTTCACTCGAACAGCACAATCTCTACTTGGACGATATGAAATTACTCTTCCAGCCTGCAGATTATCCTGTCATGGCGCGCGCTCTCAACAACTGGGACCGTAGAAGTCGATACTTGCTACAAGAAGCAGTCAAGTACGAGAATTATGTCGCTGTATTGGAGCGTGCCATGAGAGAAAAACAACTGTGAAGCGATTGATTTTTATTTGTTTGGCTCAAGCAATATGCCTGATATAGCCAGCGGTGAAGTGCGACTTCATCTACTTTATGCATCAATAAATAATATACAATCTAGACAGATTAGCTCTTTCTCACATAGTCTAGCCAAGCTGGGTCTTGCCCAATCTCTACCGGCGTCATGGGACTACCAGGCCGGTGCTCTGCTGGCTTTTGTGGTACAGTAAGAGTAAGCGAGCCGCCATTGCTGCCCGACACGTGGGGCCATGTGCCATCCTGCGGGGAGCCCGACGACTCTGAGTTGTACAAAGATGTGGTTGGTGATACATTAGGAAGGTTGAGACGAAACGGGATTTGCACTAGTTTACGGTGCATCTGCGCGTGCAGAACCTTTTCCTTGTCGAGTCGACTTTCAAGCTGCTTGATGCGGTCTTCATTCTGGCGCAGCTCGTGGTCCTTACGCTCACGAAGAGAACGAAGAGCTTCGCGCAGAGCATCCCTTTGGTCTTCAACAGCCTTGATTTTTTCGCCGAGAGGTCCACGAGTCGAGTTTTCTTCTACCAACTTTTCCATTTTCAGGTTTTCCACCTTGAGATCTTCAATCTGTTTGAGCAGTTCAATCGGGTTGCCCGCGGCTGTGAGCGTTTCAAGATTCTGGATGTTGGAATGGAGCTCTGGGAGGACACCGTTTTTGAGCTGATCGGTTTCTGATTCTAATTTGGCATAGTCAGCTTTAAGGCTGTCAAGAGATGATTTGAGAGCCGCCATTTCAAGCTCATTGCTCTGTATGAGACGGTCTTTATCAACGACACTCGACTCAAGCTCAGCTAGGTGGCCAACCGCTGAGTCGCTGGCAGTACCGCCTGACGATTCAGCAATAATGCGTTTGCGGCGCTCAATATCAAGCTGGCTTTGGAGGTGAGTGAGCTTCTGAGCGCGCTGTCGCGGTGTCAAGGCGTCAGTGGAGAGACCGGCCATCTCCTCTGAGTAGTCGGCCTCCACTCCAAGCTCCCGACGAATTGAGTCAGCAAGTTCGCTTGAAAGCAAGCGAATCTCGTCCAGAAGTTGTTCGTTAAAGGACGTGGCAGACGAGGAAGAAGAGACCACAGAGCGGTGTTTGGCAACCGTGTTGGAAGGGGACGACGAAACTGTAGTGGCTGCCGTTGTATTTGTGACGGCAGAATCAAAATCGGTTGTCTGTCGTGCCGAAGCCACAGAAGAGCGAAACGCGTTGAAGGGCATAGGAAGTTCGTCCGTCATCATAGATGAGTCAACCATCAAGGCTTTTGGCTGTGCTTCTACAATTTGGGGAAGCACGGGGGCTGCCGTTTGCACTGCCGTTGCCATTGGTGCTGAATTCGTGGTGGCTGGCGTAGCTAGACCTGGATCTAGACTCCTGACTTTCTCCCCGGAAGAGACTGGCGAGATTTCGTGATCAGGCTCAGCCGATGTGGAAGAGGTTGGCGGAGAGAGCCTTGGGGCTGCGAGCCCGAGGGCGGAGGAAGATGAGTCTGCTGATAGAGTAGATGGAGATTTGACGGATGTTTGTGCCTGCTGAGGTTGCTGGGGAAGATGCATAGGAGGTTGGCCCTGCGGAGAGCGTTGAAGTTGCATACGAGGTTCTTGAGATGGCGGCCGACGTTGGTATCCGGAAGACGGTGGCCTTTGCGGACCTGACCCATAAGGACCAGACTCTTGCGAGTAGCGGAACTGTGGGGTGTTTGAATTCATAGACATGGCGCGTTCGCCACCTGGGGAGCGCATGTTTGGTGGCATAGAGGCGTTTGTCATAGAGTGAAGACGAGAGCCTGGCCTCCTGGGTTGGTTGGGGTAACCAAAGGCACCATTTCCGCCTGGACCAAGAGGACTCATGGGTGGGCCAAAGCCACCCATGGAGGGGCTCATGGGCATGAGGCCAGGGCTCATTGGACCCGAGCCTCGGGAGGCTGGCCTGGGGCGGCCGCCGCTGCCCCCCATCTGGGGGCTCTGAGGAAAGCCACCCATGTCACCAAACAGAGCTCCAGTTTCGTTAGACGTCATCATAAGCTGATTAGCTTTGAGATTCTTACGGTACTCAGAGTTTTTGACATTTGAATGCGACTGCAGCATGGGGATGAAGGGCGATGTGTCTGCCATACCAGAGGTCATGCTGGACATAGACATTGAGCGGTCGTTGGCAGATGCAGGGCCAACCTGGGGGGATCCAGGCGCAGCGGTCGGGTAGCGGTCGCGGTCACGCAGACCTGCAATAGCCGCGATTGACATCTCGCCACCGGCAAGGTCAATTCCGCCATCGCCGCCTCCATGACCTCCATCATCGTCAAAGTCGTCATCGTAGGCCTTGCTGCTCTTTTTGCCCTTCCAGTTGAAAAAGCCCGAGCGGGACGTGGTGGAAGTGATGGAGGCGCGTCGTCCCGACTGGGCCGACATGCGCGGGTTGGACAGCGATGTCATTGTGGATGTGCGGCCACCGTATGGCTGGTTGTAGCGGGGCGTCTGGTTTTGGACACCGATGTTTGTGATCATGTCGTCGAGCTGGAGCTGGTGGGCAGACTGGGGCATTCCGCCGTGACCCAGCGTGGTTGATGGTGGGGGCAGGTTGTTCATTGGTTCATGCAGAGGACAAGGTGGTGTGGACGAGCCAAAGGAGTGAAGATATGGTTAGGGATGAAGTTTAACCGCAGCTATTGCGAGGGACGTGAAGGAACGTTGGCTAGTGAGGTGTATGTGCTATGCAACCCTGGTATAGAAGTAAAAACCGGGCCAAGTGTGGCGGAGGTGGGGAAATGATGAATGGATGCACCGGATAGTTTGTCTAGCAGGTAAAAGGATTTTTAATGAAACAACTTCGCCTTCAGATTAACCACTGGTAAGCACAGTCACAGATGGGCCTTAACTGAGGTGTGTTGATGAGCGGTGGAAGAGTCTTTGGGGCCTGGTTGGATGGTCTGGGCAGGGCTCTCGAGCGCTGGGAGAAAAGTCGATGCACAAAAAATACCCAAAATGCCCACTAGGGGAAGGCGGTGTCCAGTAAGGGGCAGCTAAGGGAGGGGATGCGTCCACGCTTGGCGCAGGTGCAGGGGTCTGGGGTTGGGGAGCGTAAGTGGTGAGAGCCGGCGGAAAGCAACGCGAAAAGAGCAGACTGAGGACGCAAAAAATACAAGAAAAAATATTGAGGAGAGAGAAAGCCAGTCAAGTAAAGGCACAGAGCACTAGGTTGTTCCTGCATCTGCTGTCGCCTTTCCTCTAGTGTTGCCACTTGTTTGACTTGCCCTTGCTATTTGGGCACAGCTGCAGCTGCCACTCCCAACCAAGACCAAACAAGCCATTCGCAGCAGAGTAACTGCACAGAGTTTCGGAGCTGTGGGGAATATTGACTGGCGCCCAGCGCTAAAACTGAGCAGAATTTCCAAAGCAAGTACAAGGAAGGTCGATTCACGGAGATTTTTGTAATCCAGACCATTTTTGTAGAGCTCCGCCTTTCGGGTAGCCTTGCTGCAATTTTTCATACCTTTTAATTATGTCCCGGCCGGCCGAAGCTCCCGGGCGCGCCTAATTTTAGCACGTTGCGTACTCCCAAAGGGGCTTGGGGCAGCCTGCCTGACAGCTCCAGCTACTTAGTATTTCAGCCGTGCGTCTGCGACATGTGGCGCCTGCGCTAACCGCGCCAAACCGCGCCATCCAAACGGTGGCTAACGTCGATCGCTGCCTTGGTCGGCAGCAGCCTGCGTCTGATGGCCACAAATGCGCGACGCACAGGAGCTAGCCCTTCTCTGTATCAACATCCGCCACAGCTCTCCAATTGCTCCACCGTACAGCCCCGCATATGCCGGCCTGACAGGTCCAGCTGAGACACAATGCAGACTAAACCGGTACAGGTTGTTTTTGCGCTGATGCACATATCAGAAAAACATATGGTGTATTCAAGGGGAGATCTTTCCAAGGCGTTCCCACAAGGCTCTTCGGGATCGTTGCGACCTCCTCCGGGGCCGCGTCACGGCGCGTCCGTCCATGCAGTCCCAGGGGCAGCAGCGCCCAGCGTGGTGACTTAATTGCCAAGCTAATTAGCCAGAAGCTGTGCCGAGAGGGGTCGAGTGCTCATCTTACACCCGGAAAAAGTCAATTTTCTAGATTCTTGCCGGGCCGTGCCGTTGCCCAGCATCATTCGATGCTCCTGCTCCGCGCGCTGGACACAATGTGCCAGAATGCTTAGGCGACCCCACCTTGTCCATGCGTATCCCTTATTTGAACGACTCAATAAAAGAGCCTTCAATATAACGTGTGCTGTGGCTGACGAGCTAGAACGTCGGTCCGACCTAGGCACTGTCGCTGGGTCCACAGAGCATGGCGATTGTAAATACCACTGCGGTGTACTACACCGAAAAAAAGAAGAAAGATTAGTCTGCCAAAAATCTTAGACTGCGGTCTTACGGCGCTGCCCTGCATCGCATATCGATCCGAAACGTCTGCAATAAAAAAGTGACAGAATATCGGATTCCGCACTGGTAAGCCCCTTAACAACGCGTTTGTACTCATCAATCGCCCGGATGCCCCTGGCGCCCATTTATAGACATGAACTCGATATTTCTGCCAGTTATCAAACGAAATTGGCGCAGGACGCTTCCATATCGAATGATTATTGAATTCACAACCACTAGCAGTTCAAAAATGGGCGTATAACAATTTGAAACGCGTGTTGTGATTCAAATAGCGAGCCTGAATTTTCTCAGAAAAAACAAAAAAAGCAATTACTATCATCAGACTATATCCAAACTTCCACATTCTTCTACCATAGGGTCATTAGTATAGTGGTAGTATGCTTGCTTCGGGCGATAAGCTTAGCGTGAGTTAACTCGTGTTTGCAGGTGACCCCGGATCGAGCCCGGGATGACCCCAAATTTTTTTCTTTGGCCCCGCCCGGCCCTTTGGGAGCTCTTTTTATTACCCAAACTGGAGCTGAAATGCGTCCGGCTGATTGGTGAAAATAGACTTCCTATCTGTCACACCATCATCCCACCCCGCCGCGACCGGTGTGGGGCTGGATAAAAAAAGAGGGGTCTCGGTCTTGCGTCCCAACGAACTCTTCACTTAGAGCAGCACCATGACCGAGCAGCCCAAACGTAGGTTTTTTTGGCAGATAGAGTATACCATTCGACAGCAGTGACTAACCCAGAGCTAACTTTTGCGCACCAGTTTGTTGCCGGCGCCATTGCCGGTATTTCAGAGGTAAGTAACGATGCTGCAAACTTGGCATTGCAGAATGTGACAAAACTACTGTTTATCAGACAGGTCATTGGTTTCAGGCAATTCCAAAAGACAGTTAATTCTGATGGAAAATGAAACCTTATAGCCACTCAAATGTGAGATCTGTACAGCTGCACTGCTGATGGTCATTCCCTTTGGTGCTTGGCATTGCCATGCCCATGAAAAGCCGGATAATTGACGGGGAGCACATGACCTGCTTTTGAGCTGTGTCAAGTCAGGCGTGATTGTGGTCGAACAAGCGATTCTCGAAACAGGAAATTGAGATTCTATTTGATATTCCACAGTCATTTGGCTCTTCGTGTTTGCCTCTGTGTTTCTATTCCTTACTAACCCCGATTCTCGTCATGTATCCATTGGATGTGGTCAAGACTCGTATGCAGTTGCAGGTCGCTGGCTCCGGTGAACAGTACTCGTCCATGATTGACTGTTTCTCTAAGATTATCAAAAACGAGGGCCCCTCTAGACTCTATCGCGGTATCTCAGCCCCCATTCTTATGGAGGCTCCAAAGAGAGCCACCAAGTTTGCTGCCAACGACGAGTGGGGTAAGGTATATCGCAATGCTTTTGGCATGACCACCATGAACCAACAGCTCTCGATTCTGACTGGTGCCACTGCCGGTGCCACTGAGTCGTTTGTTGTTGTGCCCTTTGAGCTTGTCAAGATCCGTCTGCAAGATAAGTCTTCCAAGTACACCGGTATGGGGGATGTTGTCAAAACAATTGTCAGACAGGAGGGCGTGCTGGCTCTCTACAATGGTCTGGAGGCCACACTGTGGAGACACGTGTCCTGGAACGCTGGATACTTCGGTGTTATTTTCAAGATCAAGGAGATGCTGCCCAAGGCCACTTCCAAGCGTGGCCAAATCACCAATGATTTGATTTCTGGTGGCATTGGAGGCACTGTGGGCACCATGCTTAACACTCCCTTTGACGTGGTCAAATCTCGTATTCAAAACACCACCAGGGTTCCTGGCGTCACTCCCAAGTACAACTGGACGCTGCCATCTGTGGTGACTGTTTTTAGAGAGGAGGGCATCGGAGCTCTTTACAAGGGTTTCTTGCCCAAAGTCTTGAGACTGGGCCCTGGCGGTGGCATTCTGCTGGTTGTTTTTACCGGTGTCATGGATTTCTTTAGATCTATCCAGTAGTTGGCTTGAAATAGTTATGATTGAATGCAGGATACAATATGAAAACAAACAAGCTGATCTTAAAACACCAAGACTGAACCTTATAAAATATCTATAATTCAAACAAACTCCATTTATTACAAGTATATATTCGAGTTAGCCGGCCCTCACTAACCTCACAAGCGCCCCTTGCAAAGGGGTCTTGACTACAGTTAGTAACAGGCACTAAGATACTCGGTTTTTCTGTCCAAGATCACGACGCTTGCTTTTCAGTGAAGTTCGATGAAATGCAAGCAACACGGTATTGATTTGGAGTCCGCATAGAGAGAAGAAAAGAATTTTCGGGGCTTTTATAGTTGGGCGAGGGGTGGGTGACCGTTGTGAGGACGGGGTAGGAGACATTAGTGCAGGAAGAAGTGCAGGAAGAAGCGCATGAAATGCGAGAATGGGGATGAAAGAGCTCGGACATGAGTATAATTCGAGTGCAGTTGATCTTTTAGCATGCCGGGTATCTGCCTTCAAAGGTTTTGTCTTGAAGCGTGCAGATCGGGTCTCAGCCGGCAGCACGGCAGAGCGGGCATAGTTAGCGCGAAGCAGTAAACCGTGCAGCTTGACAGCAAGCAGCTAGTATCAGAAATCTAGGTGCTACCAACTACATAGCTGCCAGCCCTCACCAAGCTGGCTTTTCTCGCGTGTACCCGCATCTACCTCGCTCGAACACTTAATACAGGGATATTAGTCTACATAAGAAATGAGGTACAAGACGGAGAGCCGGCTGAGCTGCTGCCGGCAAGGCAGCGAACCCATCCTCTTCTCCTTCAGGATTATTTCATACATACCTGACTTCCATACTCATCTCACCCTCACACTACAAACACCAACGCAATCCTCCCCTCATTATACTCATCTCCCTTCACCTCTTCATCCCTCCACGCCATCCTCCGAATTATCCCAAATCACACCGTCAGCTCTGACCCAGCCATAAACCCTCCCTCAGCCAAACCATGGCGACAACTCTGGTGGTGCGATTCTCCGATGCGTCGCTTGCTGACCTCACTCTGCGCTATGAATCGACGTCTGACCTGTCACTAGCAAGATTGCGACAGGATATTCGAGCCAAAGCCGGTGGTATCACCATCAATCGTCGGCTGCGGCTTATTTACGCTGGCCGCATAATCACGGAGCAAACCGACCTGGCAAAGGAGATTGAGCGGGCTGTGGCTATCCAGCAGCAGGTTACTGAAAGAAAACCAGCCTCCCGCAAGGGCAAGGGGCCAGAGCTTCCCACTGGGCCGCAGACTCCGAAACTTTATATTCACTGCTCTGTAGGAGACATTTTGACGGCTAACGAGCTCGCACACGAAGGAGAGGGTGAGCGGGCCACTCCAGTGCGGAGCACACTGCCAGAACTGCGTGGTTTGGACCGACTGCAAAATGGAGGCTTTTCAGATGAGGAAATCAGCGAGCTGCGGCAGCGCTTCAACATGATCCACTACAATGGCCAAGAGGCAGAAGACCAGGTCGACATGGAAGATCAGTGGATTGACTCGACGGTGATGGGTCCTCAGATGGCCACGCGCGACGACTACACGGACCAGGTTGTGGGCATTCTGATTGGCATGTTTTTGGGCGTGATTTCGCTGTATTTTATTTGGTTCATGCCTCCGTCAAAAAAGTCAAATTTTGTCTTCATTGGCATGAGTTTGAATATCACACTGGGTGTGCTTCAGACGTTGAAGACTTACTATTTTTGAGGTAGATGTGGTAGCTCTAGCTACACTCTCTCATTGTTCATGCTCTATTTCTATACAAGCGGTCAGCACTGTCAGCTACTGGCGCAGTACTTTGCTATTTAGCATTGACTATTCTCGTCTTTCTGCGCTGATGCCAGCTACTCTTTCTTGGCCTTAGCAAACAATTCCTCGCCCTTTTCAAACACAAAATCCACGGCCTTCTCAACCGGCTCGTCAAACATGTACGGGAGCGCCGGAACAATCGCCAAGCCAACTCCCACTGGACCCCACGTTCTCAGCGCCTGGTTTTTGACGTTTTTCATGGCCTCTCCGGCGTATTTAACAGAGGTGTGAATTGTGAACGCAGGCAGACCCATGGACGCAATTGACTGGAAAACCGCACGCTGCACACCAGCAACACGCCAATCAGGAGCGTCAGCTGCAATCCGAGCTTTCTCGGCATCGCTTAGCACCGGGACCTCGGTCCACGGATGCATTCCAGGCTTGTACAAGCCCTGCTGTCTCA
This sequence comes from Grinbergsozyma bentonensis, assembly GCA_030561725.1. Taxonomy (NCBI): domain Eukaryota; kingdom Fungi; phylum Ascomycota; class Dipodascomycetes; order Dipodascales; family Trichomonascaceae; genus Grinbergsozyma; species Grinbergsozyma bentonensis. Next base: position 141,528 of record JAKTYB010000003.1, on the reverse strand, counting down.
GCCGTGCTCTCCAAGACTCGTAAGCCACATCTCCTGCCAAATACAACCAGGAAATACCATAGGCCGCTGTTACAAGGGTGGGAGGCACAATGGGTCTGAAGGACTCGCCGATATCCGATGTATAGGCAACGTATCGGTGGGCTGCCAGTGCGATGGTACGGAGACGGGCACCGTAGGCAGCATATCTGAGAGATGTGTCTGTGGAGTCGGGGGCGGTTCCCTCAGCAATGCCCTCAACTACAGTCGCTGTTTGCTTGTCGTCTTTGGAGGCCATGATAGTTAGGTTGCTGCTTTGGAGCGAAGGACGGGCTTTTTTGTGGGGAGGCACGTGACTGGATTATTGCGGGTGGCGGCGGCGGCGGCGACGGCAGCGAGTATGCCGGCTTCGGCCCTCCGAGCCGTCGGCACCGGAGACGTCATAAGCATGCTTTTTATGCAATTGTAAATACTCATTGTTACTGTTTCCTGCTGTCGTCCTTCGTCCGAAGCCGAAAATACCGAAGTCTCAGGCAGTCGGCTCAAGAGGGCTCAGAAGCCCTCAACATGCCGCGCTAGTTACTAGCAGCTGTTATAGTACTATCTAGTTTATTGCATTGACAATCTGTACTTGTCTATCTAGGAATACAACTCCTGCAATGCCTTGTGCATTCTCACGAGACGATTGGCCAGCTTGAGCACGCACGAGTCCAAAGAAAAGACATTTTCTGCAAGTTCAATGCCACAGCTCTCTTTTACGGCATATGCCATGCGTTTTGCGACGGTCTGATCAACGCTCCACACATCGAGCTCGGAGCTAGGCGCAGATTCCGCCAAATCAAAGCAGCTGGCCAACAGCGGAAGCAGAAAAGCAGCTAGGCCATCAGCATCCACTTCACCCAGGTCGATCTTCGGCACATCGATCTCAAATGGCGCTGAAATTCCACAGACTGTATGCTTACCATTGTAATGATATCGAAACTCGTACACTCCTTTTTCCCAAAACAACTCGTTTCCTGTAAAGCTGATCTCACCAGTTTTGTTGATCCAATGCCATCTCTTGCGTGATGATGTGGTCGTGACATGCGAAGAATTGTTGTCCACCACCCTGTACAATCCAATCCAGTCTTTAGGATTGAGCTCGGCCTCCGGATTATTGGAAACCCACTTGACACTGATGGGTTCACCAAGCGTATACTTGGCCTTATCCACTTTCAATGTACAGCTTAGATTGGTTGCATCTTGAGACTCAGAGTCTGCAGCCATGCGTACAATGGTAAGACGGCCGGGATATTGCTCTAGCCTGACCTTGGAGCTTTCAACTTGTGAAATGAAGTGCTCCACAATGATAGCGGTCTCATTAGCGACACGATCGAGCGATCCAGTAATCTTTTGTACAATTGGCGCTTTCGTTAAGTGCTTTGAAAGTCCTGACTCTTGGATCTGACTGCCATACAAACGCTTCATATGTGGCTGTTCAACAAATTGAATAAACGCTAAGTTGCCCATGGTCCACAGAAACGCCAACAGGCCGACAGAAAGAGAGTTGGTGAGAAGAGTCATACCCCAGACGCCAGCAATACCAAAAAGACGTTCAGGATTATTGAGGTATCGATAAATGCCAGAGTATGAAAGCTTTTTCTGCCGAGGCAGGAAGAAGTCGCCATAAAACCATCCATATTCTCCGAGCGATTCAAAGATAGAATATGACGTCCAGACTTGAAGTGCAATGAGCATTCCTCCAACAATATAACGAAATGGCCAAAGGCTAACGCCAATTGGGCTATGCCATTGTCGCACACAGTAGACAAAGAACGAGGTGTATGAGAGAATAGTAGAAGCGTTGTAGAGGGCCTGCCATTGCGCATACGCCTCATCAGCGGAGTAACCGTATTTGAAAAAAAGACGGGTCCAGGACTTGGATGTTGATTGACGCTGCAAAATTGCACCTAAGCCGAAACTGTGGAATGCTCGCCAGAAAAAAGCTGATGAAAAGCAGATCAGTTTAAACAGGAGCGATCTGGGAGCAAACACAAGAGCTGTTGAATAGAGTGCTAACAGTACTGTCAAGTAGTCGCTAGAACGCATGAAGGTAAAGTTGGATAGGACAAGCATCGCAGGAAATTGCGGCTTTGCGGGCTTCTCAGCTGCCTCCTCGACTGATAACGTGAGCCGGCGTGGAGAGCCGTCAGGAGGAGGTGGATTGTAGGTTTTTTCAATATGAGGATTCTCTACAATAAGGAGGAAAGCAAACTGGCACGCGTGGGCCAAGATGGACATGAAAAAAAGTGTGTAGGACGCTGACATGAGACATATGCCGTAGTAACCGGCGTAACCAATGGAGTACATTGGGTGCGGGGCCATTTCAAAAACACCGTCGAAAGTGAGCTCCAAGTCCTCCAAAAAGAAAAAGTCGCCCCAATACCACGCGTAGTCCTTGACAACTCTGTGAGCATCGAGTTTGACCCAGAGATTGAAGGCGAAAAGGATGATGCCTGCAGCCCAGCGAAAGACCGTCAAAAGCAGCGACTGTTTAGGAATCGAGAAGCAAGAAAAAGCAAGGAGAATATAGCAGGTGAAATCCGACATGAGAATAAGGTCAACAGCCTTGCGAAAGATGAGCCAGGTGTTGTACTCAATTGGCATTTTGTAGTAGTCGTACTCTGCCGGATCCATGCCCCGAGCAAGATCTTTGGACAAAAACTTGTTCACAGCAGAATCAGCCTTGGTCTTGTCTCCAATGTGCCATTTCCTGGCCAGGTTCACCAGCCATTGTGACTTTGACTGGTGCTCCAGCATGTAACCGATTCCAGCGTTGTAAGCAGCCCTCCAGATGGCAAAGAGCACGACAAAAACCGGGATACGGGCGCCCCTGGGCATCAGAGTGTATAGTAGCACCCAAAATGAAAGAACTGCAACGATAAAGAGCTCCAAAACGGACTTCTTCACGCGAGGATCAAATAGGGTGGTGACCATATCCTTAGTCTCGGGGACCAAAAATGTCCCTTTACCGGTGCGACCAGTGGTAAGGCCCGGTTTCTCCGGTTTCTCAGTGCTTGGTGGGGAGACCATTAGTGAATGTGAGAAGTGAAAGACGATCCAACGACGATCTGTGGCTGGGGGTCGTGTGTCGCACTATCACATGCTCGAGACTGGGCTTTCACATGCTGTGAAGTCACGTGAAGATTTGTGGAAGGTATCGAGATCGACCCCCTGTGCCGCGCCAGCGCGGCAAGTGACTGGTCAACTATCGGAAATACATATGGGAATGATATTCTTCTTGGCCATCGGGTCCTGTGGGTCAAGAGCTAATAAGAGCTGCGCCTGGTGGTTGATGATGATGGGGCTAGGGGCAGTGTGGGGTATTGGGTCAGATCGCCGCTCTTAGCTCATCACTAGGACTCCTAGCTTGGAGAGTAGCGGTGCTGGCCGGATATAGTTGAGTTTACAGGTGTACGGCAGGTCCTGCCGCCATACGGGAGAAGCGCTCCACTAGTACGAGCTGCGGAATCAGAAGGGTTGCACGCTCTGCCGGTGCGATTTATGTCTCTACCCACTACAAAGTTGCCAGCAACCTTGCCGCTGGTCCATGATTTTGTCTAGACGTCATCTGTAAAACAATATCTCTCAAAGTGGCAACGCCTGATTCGGTAACCAGCCGGGTTGAAAGTTGAATAATCTGACTTCTTGCGCCTGTGACCAGACTCTTTCAGCAGTGTTGCTTACTTGCCATTGCTCTCTGCTCGTTGCTCGATCCTCGTCGGCTCGGCAACCCCGGTAATTAGCCGGCAGCTGCCGGAGTTATCTGGGCATTGCTCCCAAACCATCCCCGCCTTAGTCGTTGGGGATCTGCGCTCGCCCGGCAAAACTAATGTCCGAGCAATTGTCTGCTTATCCGATGACCAAGCCGATAACCTGCCCATTATAAAGAGAGCGCAATCCCGCAATCCCATCTCGCACCCGCATTTCTATTCTTAAACAACATGGCTGCTAAGATTCTCATGAAGAACTCGGGGTTTTCAATCCCCCAAGTTGGCCTTGGCGTCTACCTGGTCAACACCAAGGACGCTCTAACCTCCGTTACAACTGCGCTTGAGAACGGCTACCAGCACATTGACTCCGCGCAGTTTTATCACAATGAGAAGCAGGTTGTCGATAGCATGGCTGCTTTCCTGGACAAGCACCCAGAGCAATCTCGCGATGAGCTGTTCTACACAACCAAGTTGTGGCCAGATGAGGATGAGACTTACGAGTCTGCTTCGCGCAAAATCGCAAAGTCTGTGAAAATCGCCGAGAAGATTGGATACATTGACCTCATGCTCATCCATGCTCCCATGGGTGACAAGGAGGCCCGTCTTGAATCCTGGAAGGCTTTGCAGGATTTTGTCAAGGCCAAGAAGATCCGCTCAATTGGTGTTTCCAATTACGGCATTCATCACATCAAGGAGATTCTCGGTTGGAAGGGTATGGAGATTAAGCCTGCCGTCAACCAGATTGAGCTCAATCCATGGCTGCAGCGCAAGGAGCTTTGTGATTACTGCACTTCTGAGGATATTGTCATTGAGGCCTACTCACCGCTTACCCGCGGTCTGCGTTTGGACGACCCTGAACTTAAGGCGCTGGGTGAAAAATACAACCTCAACCCAGCTCAGGTGCTTGTTTCCTGGAATGTATCCAAGGGCTGGGTCACGTTGCCCAAGTCTGTCACCAAGGACCGCATCATTGGCAACCTCAAGGCAGCCAGTGTGAAAATGTCCAAGGAAGATGTTGACAATTTGGGCGACGTTTCAGATTATTACGTCACAATGCCCTCGTGGGATCCTGTGACTTGGCCATAGATTATAGAACCAATAGAAACTTTTGTATTTTGCGTCTATAAACAGCAGTGACTACTCCAATCATGCCCGCTTTTCGTCACTATGACCCATATCGGCCATCAGCAAAAAAATTACATAAGCTGAAAATTTCAACCATCCTTAGAAAGCACACTAGCCTAGCACTCGCAGACCATGGGAGGCGCACAAAGCAAACAGACAAATGTTGCTGGAGCCAACGTCAGAGAAACATACTACGATGTTCTTGGCGTGGCTCCCACAGCTACTCAGGAGGAGCTCAAAAAGGCCTATAGAAAGATTGCCCTCCAACTGCACCCTGATAGAAATCACGGCAACGTAGAGGAAGCTACCGCGAAATTTTCCAAAGTTCAAGCGGCTTACGATGTGTTATCTGAGCCTGAAGAACGTGCCTGGTATGATCGCCAAGGTATCAAGGAAGCGGGAGGCACGCAATATTCAGACAACTCTGTCACGCGGACCGACGATTTGCGTGATTACCTGATTCGATACGGTGAGCTGACAGACGATGACTTTTTTCGACTTGTCACGGCTCTTGTGTCTACTCTTCGACAGGAAGAGTTTGAAGCAGCTTTGGACCAGGGCATTGAGCAGCCGCTGATTCCCGAGTTCGGCAACAAGGATTCCAACTGGACAACTGAGGTCCGCCCATTCTATGAGTACTGGCTTTCATTTGCATCTACCAAGTCATTTGAGTGGGAGAATCTGTACCGTGAGTGGGAGGCTCCTGACCGCCGGACTAGGCGCATCATGGAAGCGCGCAACAAGAAGGTGAGGGATGCTGCTCGCACTGAGTTCAACACACTAGTTCGCAAGATCGTAAAGCGCATCCGTAAGCGTGACCCCAGAACCAAGCAGCAACAGATCACAAAGGCGGCTGTTGTCACGTCCAAAGAGCGCTCGGCTATGGACCGTAAGGCTAACAAAGCTAAGCGTGCTCAGTACGAGGAGCAGGGCTGGTCCAAACTGGATTCTGAAGACGAGGCAGAAATTTGGGGCATTGGAGAAGAAGAGCAGAAAAAAGAAAATGGAGAGAAAGAAGAGGAGGAAGAGGAGGAAGAAGTGTACGAGTGCGTGGTCTGTGACAAGATTTTCAAATCGCCCAAACAGCTTGTTTCTCACGAGCAGAGCAAGAAACACTTGAACGCTGTGAAAGAATTGCAAAAGGAAATGTTGGAAGAGGATGCAGAATTTGGCTTTGATCGCGTTGGCGAGGAGAAAAGCGAGAGTGATTCAGAACCCCAAGCTCCATCAGAAAAAGAAGAAAAGGAAAATCTTGCACAGGAAGAAGAAGGGGAGTCCGAAACCGTTGCTGAGGCTGCGAAACCAAAAGAAAAATCAATTGAGGAGCTGCTCTCAGAGCTTGAAGGAACATCGCTGTCAGAAAAATCCAGCAAACCCAAAAAGCTTGGCAAAGCTAAGCAGAAACGTCAAAAGAGGACCGAGATTCAGAACGAGTTTTCCAACAAGTGCAGTGTCTGCCAAACGGCGTTTTCTAGCCGCAATAAGCTTTTTGAGCATGTGCAGGCTACTGGTCACGCCATGGCCCCTGGGTCGAAGCGCAAATAATCTACATCATTGATTCGAAGCAAGTCGTAATCATTATTTATATAATCTATTCTTTCATAGTGTACCTATGCCTCCACCTGTCAGAGCTTTTTGACATTGCAGTGCAATTATCGCAGCGTCAGCTACAGCTAGCTGGTGTAATCACCCTGATTAAATATGCCAATGTCAACCTGAGCCTTTTCTTCCTCAGGGCCCAAAACTGCAGCAACAGCTGAGCTGGTCTGGTTGTTAATTTCTTTGAGGCGCTGGTTGGAGGCGCGGATCTGCTCGAGATACTCGAGGTAGCCCTGCTCCACACCGGTGATATACTGCCCAGTGAAAACACCAACCTCAAACTGTGTGATGGATTGATCAGCTGGCGTGCAGCAGGCTACCAGATCCTCAAGCTTTTGATAAAAGACCTCGTCAGCACCGATTGCCTTGCAGACCTCTGCCGTATTCTTTTCGTAGGCCACAAGGGCTTTGGTGTCAGCCAGATCAATACCGTAGATATGGTTGTATCTGATGGCCGGAGCACAAGAGGCAAAGTAGACATTTTTGGCACCGGCTTCTCTGGCCATGGCAACGATTTCCTTTGAGGTGGTACCACGGACGATGGAGTCGTCCACAATGAGAACATTGCGTCCCTCAAACTCGAGCTTCATGGCGTTGAGCTTTCTGCGAACCGAGGAGCGGCGTTCGGCCTGGTTGGGCATGATGAAAGTGCGACCAACGTAACGGTTTTTGACAAAACCCTCACGGTAAGGAGCGCCAAGCTTGACAGCAACCTCAATTCCGGAGGTACGGGCTGTGTCAGGAACTGGAATGACCACATCGATAGCGCGAGCGGCCTCATCGCGCGAGCCAAAGTGACTGATAATGTTGTCTGCCAGCATGTCGCCCATCTTGAGACGCGAGCGGTAGACGGAAATACCATCCATGACTGAATCTGGGCGGGCAAAGTAGACGTACTCAAAAATGTCAGGCGTGTATGTGAGGGGCTCCACAACCTGGCGGATTACGGGCTCCTTACCCTTGGGGATTATGACGGCCTGGCCAGGCTTGATGTCATACCAATCCTTGAAACCCATTGCTTCGAGGGCAATACTCTCAGAAGCAAGCATGTAGTCATGCTGGCCCTTGGCATTAAGGCGAGAGCCCAGGACAAGAGGGCGAATGCCGTTCGGGTCGCGAAAGCCCAAAATGCCGTAGCCGGCAACCATGGCCGTGCAGGCATAAGCGCCACGAATTTGGCGCATGAGACCGCTCAAAGCAGTGAAAATGTCTTCGTCATTGACACGAACCTTGTCAGTCTTTTGCAGCTCAGCGGCAAACACGTTGAGCAGCAGCTCCGAGTCCGAGTCCGTGTTGATGTGCCTGTGGACAACTTCGTCAAGATACTGGCGGAGCACTGGAGCATTGACAAGGTTACCATTATGCGACATGGCAAGACCATAAGGAGAGTTGACGTAGAAGGGCTGGGCCTCCGAGTTAGCGAACGAGCCGGCGGTCGGGTAGCGAAGGTGGCCGATACCCATTGCGCCAGCAAGGCCGTTGACACGGGACTGGGTGAAGACATCACGGACCATACCGTTGCCCTTGCACTGGTAGATGCGGCCCTGAGGACCGCAGGTGCTGATGCCGCAGGCATCCTGGCCTCGGTGCTGGAGATAGTGGGTAGCTTCGAGAAGTTCTGCGGAAGCCGCCTGGCTGTGATCTGCCAAGATGAGACCGAGGATACCACACATCTGGGTTAGTAAGTTTCTAGAAGACAGGCTTGGCAGGTGGCCATCAACTACCCCGCCTATTCTGGACAATCAAAAGACCCCACTAGGGTGGATGGCAAAGCACGTCGTTTTCAGTACAGTTAGGAAATGCTTGCACTCAGAGATCGGGTCTCCCATAGCCCAGCTCAAGTAACCGGCTAACCAGTTAGATGCATGGAACCCTGCCATCGAGTCTCGCCAAAGCTTGGTGGACGCAATCAGCAGCCTCATTCGGCCAATAACGATAACCAACAACTGCGATATATCGATCAGTGAATACGGCAGTGATCAATGATCGAAAATAGCCAATAATAAGCCATGCAATTTCATCCTTCAATTTCTACACTCTCCGGCTAATACTCACTTTACTTGAACCGCTTGTACAGGTTAGAAGGAAGATTTCACTTCGGGACGGCTTTTTAATTTTTTTTTCTTGATCGGGCGTATGACCATTTTTCACGGCGGGTTCGGGCACCCTGCGAATTCTGCGACGGTGCCAAGAGGACTGTAGGCGGCAGAAACAAGCCAGAAAATGGCACCGACTTGGGCGTGACCGACCGGCAACCGAATCTGCGAAATTTGCCTGCTGATGGTGATTTCTAGTGCACCTTTGCGCGGGGACGGCATGCCGCCGGGCTCCCGCTGTCAGTGTTATCGGAAACCTTTTTCCGAGGCAGTCATTGGTTTGGAGGCACTTGAGCTGCCAGAAGCAGCCGCCCAGTGGCTAGAGGGAACTGTAGTGAGTACGCCAGCACCTATTAGTGGCAGTAGTGAGTATACTCACTTCATTGCCAACTCCACACAATGGGCTGAACCACAGCCGAAATAGACACTTTTATTTCGAACAGATAACTGGGCTCTAGCTCCTAGCTGGCTATCCCCTTTTCCTGCTCCATACCTGGCTCCAACAGCAACTATCACTCTAGCCCACAGGCCCCCCCTCCTCCACTCCTGTGGGGCTGGGAGATGAGATGCCACTCCCTATCGCCAGCCCAAACTCTCACTCCCCACAAGCACAGTTTATGGCATGAACAACACACAGGGCTCCGTGGCCCAACCGGAGCGACACCAGTCGCTCCTCTCTGCAGCCTTCAATCAGGACCAGGGCTGCTTTGCTGTCGGCTACGAGCGGGGCTTCCGTGTCTACTCGTCCGACCCGCTGGAACAGAAGGTGCGGCGTGACTTTGCTGATGGCGGCATTGGCCTGGCCCAGATGCTTCACCGGACCAATTATCTAGCCATCGTGGGCGGCGGGCGAACCCCCAAGTACCCACAGAATCGACTCATCATTTGGGACGATATCAAGCACCAGCCGGCGCTGTCGATCGAGTTTCTGTCGCCGGTGCTCAATGTGTTGCTGTCTCGGACCCGAATCATTGCCGTGCTCAAGAGCAAGGTGCATATCTACAACTTTTCGTCGCCCCCCACGCGGCTGACTGCCTACGATACCGTGGACAACGACGAAGGCCTTGCGGTGCTGAGCCAGGATGTGCTGGCGTTTCCGGCGCGCTCCGAGGGCCAGATCCAGCTCGTCAAGCTCTCGGCGGGCGACTCGCATCTGGTGAGCATTGTCAAGGCGCACCGCAACCGCATCAAGTGTTTGGCCCTGAGCCACGACGGCCAGATTCTGGCGTCGGCGTCCGAGACCGGCACCATCATCCGGCTGCACTCGACATCGAACGCTGCGCTTTTGCACGAGTTTCGCAGGGGCCTGGACCGCGCCCTCATTTTTAGTCTGGCCTTTTCCCCGTCGAACCAGCGCCTGGCGTGTCTCAGCGACAAAAACACGTTGCACGTGTTTGACACGGCGGCGATTGGCTCCAACAAGCGCCACGTCCTGGGCAAGGTGCCGTTCCTGCCGCGCTACTTTTCCAGTGAGTGGTCGTTTGCCTCGGCCCGCGTCTCGGGCACCCGCGGCGTCATTGGCTGGTCCGATGAGGACACGGTCATTGTGCTCTGGACCGAGGAGGCTAAGTGGGAAAAGTATGTGTTGGTGGAGAAGGCCCCGGTGGCTGGCAAGGAGGAGGACGACGAGAGCTCCTGGGAGCTTGTGCGCGAGGGCTGGCGTGCGTTTGACGTTTAGCTTGTTTGACATTTTGCCGTTTTGCATAGCATTGTAGAGTACGTAATAAATAAGCCTACGGGGCGGGCTGGTGCTTGAGCGCCAGGGTCTCAACTAGTCTACAACTTCAGCAAAGACCAGCTGATTGGTGCCCGGCCACACCTTGCGGTCAAAGTCCCGCACAAAGCGCTCGGCCTCAGCCTCGCTCTGAAAGCGAAGCAACATGGGCCGCGATCCATAGCGAACCTGTCCCCATGGCAACCGCTGCAGCGCCAGCTTGTCGTCGTCGACCAGCAAATAGTCGCTCAGCGTCTCAATGACTTTCCACGAGCCCAGATCGGGCATCCCAAGAAGCAGCACACACATTTTGCGAGTCACCCCGGGCACCGACTTCAACAGCGGCGGCTCAATTGACTCGAGCAGTGGGTCCACAAACCGCAGCTTGAACTCGGCGCCGCACAGCTCTGCCCCAACCGTTTCTTGCCGGTAAACGTCGGCCTCCTCGGGGGTGTTGAATACAAGGTAGTGGCCGTACCAGGGAACGAGGTTTTCTGGGCTGCGCGAGCGCAGCACCTGAAACTTGGGCATTCCCTCGTAATTCGTGATCTGCGCCTCGGGCACTGGGTAAACCCGGGCCAGGTCGCTCTCACACAGCTCCAGCCCCATATTGAAAAAATACAGCGTGTTTGTGGCCCGGTCCACAGTCCTGTGCACCGGGCCGGTGCTCGTTTCTGCCACAGTTCGTCGCGGGTAGAGCGCCGGGGTTGACGGAGCGGCAGCAGCGTCTGCGAACCGGCTCATGCTAGTCAGCCGGTGGTACTTTGAGAGGATTTCAGGAGCCTTCGGGGATGGGCTGAAAAGGTCTACCAGGACCTTGCGCAGGCTGTTGACTTGCGCATCGCTTTTTGTCGTATAAGCTCGCATGAGGGAGAGTTTTCAGTTGGGATTGGAATTTTGGGCGCTGCCCGGTGGGCGGGAAGTAGGTGGTCTACACCACCTCAGCGGGAACCAATAACTGCATATTCTACTTGTTCAGCGGACCACTCAGCAGCAGTTTTTTTTTTCAGTAGGCCTCCACTTCAGCTGATCGAGTCTGTGGGCTCTGGGCTCTGGGGTGGTCCTAATCTCCGGCTACCTTGCAGATACGGCGGACCTTCCCGGAGAGGTATACGGTTACGGCCTGTGAAAGAGCTGGCACCAAGCCTAGGTGCCCGAAATCGTAGGCTTGAATCAGTACCACTGGTCTGCAAGAGCTCAAAACGACTGGTCTACTTACTTAAGCCTCGCCGCCCATTGTGAGTATTACCGCCTGGCCCCCACCCCGAACATTTTTAATAATCAGGTAAGCCACGACCGAGCAGGCACATGGCAGCCGCCCGAGCTGCGGGGGGGGCGGGGTAGTCGCAGCCGTATACGTGGGTCGGGACTAAGCCAAGCGGTTGGGGTGAACACAAAGACAAGAGGAGAGTAATTGGAGTACTTTAGTAAGATCGGAGCGAATCTGCTCCTCCCCAGAAATCTGTTCTACCCTCGCTACCTAATTATTATTTTGGCCCCGTTCCACATCCAACCCGAAGTTTCCGTGCCAGTCCTTAGGCTTGCTTTACTCAATGCTTACCCTGCTAATGCTAAGCTGCAGGGGCCATACTAAGGCTGCAGCTTATAAAGCCGCCGGCCTAGCATAAAAGCCCATGCTTTTCGCTCGTTTGGTCCGAAACCTGTCTTCATCGACTCGACCAATTGCACCCTGCAAAAGCAACTTCACTCGCACAATGGCCACTGCCCCCTCCAAAGACACCGGACTCGCCTTCGCCGGCAATGATGGCCAATACCGCCGTCAGCCCTCGTCGTTTCGCGACCAGATCTCCAGTGCTCCTGGCGCAAAATATCCGCCTGAAAAAGGCAGATATCATCTCTACGTTTCCTACGCTTGCCCGTGGGCCACCCGTTGTCTCATTACCCGCAATCTCAAGGGCCTCCAGGACATTATTTCCGTGAATGTCGTCGACTGGTTCATGGGCGAGAAGGGCTGGCGTTTCACAACCCCCGAGAAGGTACCTGGAGCCACCGTCGATGAAATCAACCACGCAAACTATCTACGTGAGATTTACTTCAAGGTCGAACCAGATTATGCCGGCCGCTTTACCGTTCCTGTCCTCTACGACAAAAAGACCAACACCATTGTCAGCAATGAGTCGTCCGAGATTATCCGCATGTTTTACACGGAGTTTGATGGTCTTCTTGACAAGAAGTACCAAATAAACTATGCCCCTCAGGACCTGCTGCCCCAGATTGAGGAGCTGAATGGCTGGATCTACGATGACGTCAACAATGGCGTTTACAAGTCGGGCTTTGCCACAACCCAGGAGGCCTACGAGGAGCACGTTGTCAAGGTGTTTGCTGCCCTGGACAAAACTGAGGCCATTCTCGCCAAGGGTGGTCCGTACATGCTCGGCAACCGTCTTACCGAGGTTGACATTCGTCTCTGGCCCACCATCATTCGCTTCGACCCAGTCTATGTCCAGCACTTCAAGTGCAACATTGGCATGATTCGCTACAACTACCCGGCAATTCACAAGTGGATGCGCACACTCTACTGGAGTGTGCCGGGATTCAAGGAAGCCACCAACTTTGACCACATCAAGTTCCACTACACCAAGAGCCACTTGAAGTACAATCCGTTTGGCATTACACCTCTTGGTCCAGTGCCCAACGTACTGCCTCTTGATGCCTAGGTTATAATCTATTATATATACAAAATTCAGCGTTATGTTCTTTGTCTTCAAGAACTCTTTTCAGAGCTGTCATCAGGCAGCCCTTTGGGCTTGAATGTCTTGTCTTGCCGCTTTTGCACCTGGTCAATTGCCCTGTAGAGCTCGCGCTCCAGCCCCTCGGCTCCAAAATCCAGCGCCAAGGCCTTGGCTGCGTCCTTGGTCAAAACCTCTGTCTTACCGTAGTACTTGCTAAGGTCTGGATCGTTCAGAAATCGCAAGTGCCCGGGTTCTAGCAAGTACCGCACATGCTGTGCACCCTGGTACGCCTTGAAGTGAGACCAGCAGCGATATAGCAGATAAAAGCCCGGAATATTGGGGATAATTGGTAGCAAGGCAATCGGCAGTGTCAGCGGAGCTCCAAGGGCCGTATACCACATGTACTTTCGGTGGTGAGCAATGCCCTCGGAAGAGAGCTTTTTAAGTTGCGCGATAACTTTCGACTGGTCTATAATCTCGCCTGGATAATGAATATCAATTGGTTCAGCAGCAAGCTTCTGTTTGTTAATATCCTCTACACTCATGTGGCCATCATCAACTTTCCGCAATAGCTTTCCCTGCCGAGGTATGCTTTTGAGCGACCATTCCTCGTAAGGCACGGCAGATAGCATGGTGTCCACCCAGTTGACTACCCGTAGGCGCCATTTCACGTCCGTCTTGGCGAACTTGTTCCATGTTTGCGCTGCGCGAGCTTCGAGACGCTCGTCTAGGCGGGGGGTCGAGCGGGCAAGCGGCAGAGAGTTCACACGCTGACAGAAAAGAAAGGATTGCCCTTTCGATAAGGGCAGAAGAAGAAAACGCATCCTGGAGATAGCCTCTGGTGGCGATGAGCAAGGCAGCTGGATATGGCCCCGAGGATAATAGTTTGACTGTGGCGTAATTTAGATTGCTGTTTTCAGGTGTGGCGTTCCGGACGGCCCATATTGGGCGGTGAGGAGGACATGGTGGCCAAAGGGAGTTCAGGGTAGATCAAGTGGACTTAAGTGTTTTTCTGACTTGAGCTTGGCGCCGGGCCTGCCTTCTGCAGCGTTTCTACTTCGAACCGGTTGTTAACCGCAAAAGAACGGGGCACTGCCCCACAACTCGCTGAGCCCACACAAATATCTACATTAGCCACCTGGATATTTCATATAACCCTATTCTCATACTTGTAATATCTTTTTTCTTTAACGATCATTTCCTTGTCGCCTTCTCAAATCACGCTATTTCTTTTCCTATTCCTTCCCTCCATTCTTGCTTCAAGTATTCTACTTGCTCAACTCACTAAATAGCACTCACATCACAATACTCCCACTAGCAACCTCTCTGGGACCAACTCTCCACAACGACCTTTTCAAAACCTACATCCTACGCTGGACCGTCTTTAACGCGTGGACTTTCTCTCCTATGACAGACAGAGGGTTCTACGTCGAGCACCAAAAGGTCTCTGTAGACATTGACCTCTACGATAGGTCGCTTCAAGGACTCACAGAGATCACCGCTGTGCCTATAGATGACACTTTAACTCATCTGAAGCTGGACTGCAGACAGTGCAGCATTCAGCGCGTAGAGATCAACGGAAAGCGAGTCACTTTCAAGTACACCGATCCTCTTCTTACAATGCTATCTCCTCAGTCCTCTGCATCTCAGCATCACCTCTACCTTAACAAGCTTCAGAATGAGGTGAATCCGTCTTCTCTGGGCGGTGAGCTGGTAATTCCATTGCCCAAAAACTTCAGATTTGTGCCTCAGGATTCTTCGACCGGTGAGAAGGTTTATGAACCTCTCACTGTGGTCATCGTCTATTCTCTAGACCAGCCTTTGTCGGGAGTCAACTTTGTTGGTGGAAAGCTTTCGGTGCTGGAAAACAAGGAGGACTGGCATGCTTATAGCACCCATTCTGCTATTGGACAGTCTACTTCATGCTGGGTTCCCTGTCTTGATGGTCTTTGGTCACAATGCACTTGGCAACTGGAATTTTCCATTCCAAAAACGTTACGAGATATCCTGTTGGACGAGCCTTCAACTGCCACAGAATCGGAAGCCATGGACATTGAGGATAATGAACCAAAAGCCGACAGCGCAGAGAGCCACCCATCTGAAGCAGACTCCCCTGAACTACTTGTCGTTTGCAACTCTCATATTCCCTCTGAAATTGCACATCCGACAAACCCGTCCAAAAAGATTGTCACATTCAACATCGCACTTCCCACGGCAGCTCATCACGTTGGATTTGCTGTGGGCCCGTTTGTGTCGTTTCCCATGACAGATTTGCGCGATAATGAGGACGAAGACGGCCCTGAGCATGATACCAACAATGCTCCTGTCGTGATCTACGCACTCCGCCGTCATAAATCCGATGCCGAAAACACGTGCGTTTTTCTTTACAAGGCTGTTGAATTTTTTGCCCGTGAGTATGGTTCCTTTCCATTTCCTGCCTATTCACTGTGTTTTGTCGCCGAGATAGGATCACAATTCTCTTCGGCTACAGGTCTCACTATTTGTTCCGAAGACCTTCTCTGTCCACCTCAAGTGATTGAGCCATTGTTCGCCTCCACAGAAACCATCACACTTGCCCTTGCATCACAGTGGTGTGGTGTCAATGTCGTGCCAAAGGAATGGAATGACATTTGGTGCACGATTGGCGTTGCGTGGTATATGACAATGCAATTTCTCAAAAAGCTATTTGGCAATAATGACTATCGCTTCCGCGTTAAGCGACGCACAGAACTCATCTGCAAGGCAGATATTGGCAAGCCGCCCCTTGCCAGTCCAAATCTCATGTTGCCCATCACTGACGAGTCGTTGCGCTTCATCAACCTCAAGGCCCCGGCCGTTCTATTTATTCTTGATCGTCGCATGACCAAAACAGAGCGTTCCCTTGGTCTCTCGCGTGTCTTGCCTAAACTTTTCTTGCAGAGCATGTCGGGCGATCTTGCTGGCTCTTGCTTATCCACACAACACTTTATCAAGCTATGTGAGCGAGTCTCACATAAGCAACTGACGTCGTTCTTTGACCAGTGGGTTTTTGGCGCTGGATTCCCTGTTTTCCGAATTACTCAGCGTTTTAACAAGAAGCGCATGTTTGTGGAGATGGGTATTCGCCAGGTGCAGGTAGAAGAAAGACGCACCCCGCCAGTTAATCCAGATACGCTTACTTCAGACTATGTTCGCGAAATGGAGGAACAGGAGGAGGAATCAGCACCTCCGGAGCCTCAGATCTTTACTGGACCAATGACGATTCGTATCCACGAAGCTGATGGAACACCGTATGAGCATGTGGTGGACCTTAAGGATGCTTTTACCAAACTGGATATTCAGTACAATACGAAGTATAAACGACTGAAAAGAAACCGCAAGAACAAGGGCACAGAGCCTCACGTTGATGTTAATGTGGAAGATGAGAGTGCTGACTTGGACGGCGTACTGCTGCACTGTCTTGGAGACGTGCTTCAAACTGACGAAGATTTGGCAGAGTGGAAGCTTTCTGATTGGTCTACAGAGGAGGAAGATCGGATGACGAATGAGGCATTTGAGTGGATTCGTGTTGACGCTGACTTTGAATGGATCTGCCAGCAGCATATTAACCAGCCAGATTATATGTTTGCGTCACAGCTACAGCAGGATCGAGATGTGGTGGCACAATACGAAGCAGTTCGACACTTTGGCCACCAAAAGCCATCGAAACTTATCTCGTCTATCCTCCTTCGAACAATTATTGATAAACGCTATTTCTATCAAATTCGAACCGAGGCTGTGCGAGCTATTGTGTCGGCGGCTGCTGAGGAGGCTGACTACATTGGTAAATTTCATCTGATGAAGGCATTTCAGCATCTCTTTTGCTTTGAAGGCTCTACAATTCCGCGTGCGAATGACTTTTCAGATTTTCCGCTCTATTTTGTGCAGAAAGCCATCCCAGGAGCACTCTCGCAAATTAGGACACCGCAAGGAGAATGCCCTGACGATGTTAAGGCATTCTTAGTGGATCTACTACGCTACAATGAAAACAGTAGCAACATGTTTTACGACTCTGATTATGTGAGCGAACTTATCTCGGCCATTGCTCGGTCACTCAAAGTGGAGGAGTGGTCGTTGGAAGCACCTAGTGGTCTCGAAAGAGCTATTCCAGAAATTGAACGTTGTCAGCTCATGGACCAGTGGATACCATCTTTCCATTACATTGTGACGCTCACGGCCATAAAGGAGCGCCTGGATCTCGTTCTTGATGGGTACCTCACGCCCAAAATGGGAGATCTTTTGCATCTGACGCGCTCTGATCGCGATAACAATGTGAGAATCGCTGCATTTCGTTCAATGTTTGTGATCGGTGGCCTACGAGACGTCAAAATTTTAGAATATGCGCTGTTGACAGCATCGCAAGACCCGTCGGCATATGTGCGCCACGGAATCATTGAGGTGCTGGCACAGGCAGTCGGTGTGATTGCCACACGTGGAGAGTACCAGAATAAAAAGGGGCCAAAGCAAGGTACGGCGTCTGATATGGTGGTGCTCAATACGGGCGGCACTTCACGCCAGGAAAAGAAGGCTCGTGAGTCGCTTCGCGGTGCTGCGGAACTTGTTCGTATGGGCCTGGGAACTGACGAACAGCTCAAGGCGCATCTCTGGTATATCATAAACAATGAGTACCTTGGTCTGGAGGATAAAATAAAGTTGTTGGATGTCTGTCAGGTTTTGTACCCTGCAGTTGACAGCTACGTGGTGACGCTCAAGGTTCCAAGACAGTATCGCCTTGGAGTCGAGTATGACGGGCCTGTTGTCACTATTAAGCGTATGCGGGTTACGCCGACTGTCCTAGGCCAGCCAGAAAAGTTAGCGAAGCCTGCTACTCCAAAGCTTATGCTACCAAAGCTCAAGCTCAAGATGGAGGATTCGCCGACACCGAAAAAACTGAAAATCAAGTTGAAAGGGTTGACTTGAGACGTGACCTCAAGACCAATGATGTATGAATAGATCCGGCCAAGCGTCGAAACTTGAAATCTACGTGCATAATAATAAAAAGCATTGCCACGCTGGCAATGCGTGTACATACTACAGGCGTTGTCGTGGCCAGCACCACAACTCGATGCAAAAAGCCCAGCTACAATACATACCACGTTGTGGCACCAAAGACCATGAGACCGACACCGGCCCACCAGACCATTTTGGCCATGCCATCGACCTGTTTGACAGCCGTTGTCTTATCGCGGTTTTCCAGCGACCGCTTGACGCGCTCGGAGAAGGAGCGCTTGGTATTATTGGTGGAGGCTGTGGAAGTTGGATTCATTGTCTCTGTGGGCAGCATCATGGGGGGCTTGTAAGCAAGGTAGAGCGGAGGAAGCTTGGAACCATCCCACTGGTAGAGATCTAGGCGGTAGCGGCCATGGTAGGGATCGACATAGACCTCCCACTTCAGAAAAGTCTCAGCATCGTTGTAGCGAATATAAGAAGCATGTGATGCACTGCAGGGTATGGAAACAAGCTGGCGGCCGTCGACTTCAATGGGAGAGAGGTGTAGGGTGCCATTGTCAAGCATATCGACTTTGCCGTGCTGAAACGTCAGCACCGCTGTAGGGCAAGCCGGGTTGGCCGGGTCTGGGGTGACACGATAGAGCGCTTCTTCGTACCAGCCGTCAGAAGTGAAGGAGTAGGAAATACCCGGGAGCGCAGGCTCAATGAGGAGCTCGTCGACCGGGTCGTAAAAGTCTGGACCAGTGAAAACGGCGTTGGATTTGGACGACCAGGTGCCCTCGAGCTCCGAAAACGAAAGAGCACTGACTGAGGTCAGCACTGAGCTGGCTAGAGCCAGGCATTTGAGGAGAGAACGCATGGGTGATGCCTAGATCGAGAGATTTGTAGGAGGAAGAGTGTCAAATGGGGTCTTTTGGCAATTATTTGTCCCAGGCAGGCCTTGGGCTATATTTGGCGTGTGGGTTGGAAACCAGGGGCAGCACTGGAGATTGAAAGAGATGGAGGGAGGGAGGAAGGGAGCAAGCAAGTCATTTGCAAAAAAGGTTTGGGTTTTAGTTGCCTGGGTTGTTTGTCTGTATGCGGGAGATCCTGTGCTTGGAATATTTCTCTGTCATTCTCATACCCACCCTCTCCTCACCCTCTCCCGCTTCATTTTTTTCTTGCTCCTTTTGTGCCCTCGGACCCAAACGTCATCCCAGCATGCCAACTGTTTACGCGGCAAAGTGGCTCAGCGCGTGCAGTGGGCCTGCAGTTGAGGCAGAAAGCCACTAACTCAGGGACGATCTTTAGGGCAGGGGTGCAGAAAAATGAGGGTGAAAACTCGGGCTGCCAGATGCAGGCCGTAGCGGCTTGGCTGTGTGAGCTTAATCGCTCCTTATTTTCCACCATACCTTGCCCTAACAATTATGGCTCAATGTTTCCGAAACGCCCCAACGCCGCCTCTCTCTTTCTCCCTTCTCCAGTAGCCGCTACCCAACCCAACGCCCACTAGCTGCTCTCACTGTAGCAGCCCTTACTGCTGGGCAGCCCCCACTAGAAACCTCCCTCCTACCCGCTGCCCCACCCCACCATTTGGCAACATTGCTGGCGACCTCTACCAGATTCCAGCATCCTGACCGCACTCCCTAGTCTTTCAAATGAGGTGGCTCGTCCCCTCCTTTGCACTTCTGGCTTGGCAAGCCCGTGCGCTGGAGAACGAGCGCATCAGCGACGATCACGTCCCTCATAGCACCGTCTACATCACGACCACGCTGGAAACCCTCAAAACGGTCACTCTCTCCACAGATCAGCCTCAGGTGCAATCTGTGAGGGCCTCAGAAACACTGCGCAACTTCTCTTCGGGCTCTCAGTTCCTAGAAGCTTCCCCAAGTTCCGACGTTTCATCGGACTCCGCATCGCCATCTTCTGAAACACTTGCATCTCTAGTATTCACCTCGCATTCTCATTCCGTTTTTACAGGTTCTATTTCAACTACAGTGTCTGTATCATCTCCAATTGCATCCAAGTCCCACGATGGTGGGGGTACTGAAAGGTCAGGGTCGGTTGATGCCCAAGCTAACTCGCCCAGCGAATATGTAGTGGCATCTTTCACACAGGCTCAGGAGTACAGTGAACCTGTTAGGGCAGCCAGGCATGACCAAGCTCATAGCGAATCTGTGCAGAACGAAAGTGTACTGAGTGAACCTGCCATACCGTTACACTCGCAAACTCAGTCGCTTACTGAAAGTGTACAAAATGGATCTGTCGTGACAGCTTCTGCGACTGCTACAGAATCAGCGAAAGTAGCTGAAATCTTTTCGAGCTCAGAATCTTCCACGACGGACCCTTCCGCGTCTAACCCTGAATGGGCCCAGCGACTGAGTACTGACTTATCAAGGCTTGCAGAGTGCGTCACCTCGGACTGTACGCCGCCGAAAGTCTCCACAGAAAGGGCTGCGGAAAAGACCTCATCGACAGCAGATGCCCAATTGTCTACTACTTCTGCTGAAACTGGATCAAGCACTCTGCCCGCAGAGACGTGGTCTAAAAATATCGAATCACCACGCCAAGAGAGCAAAACAGATCAAAGTATTGAAGAAGAGCAGAAATACGATGATGATGAAGAGGATGATGACGAGGATGATGAAGTTGATGAGGATAATGCCGAAGAAGATACTGCTACTGAAAATCGAAATGATTTATCTCCGACCCAGCCTGAACCGGAGTCTCCAGCTCTCTCTAACGAAACCTACACTGAAACCCCCGCCGATCAATTGGAAGAAAAATTTCTGTCATTTGAAGAATGGAGACTTTTGAATCTGCAAAAATCTGGCCAAACAGAACAGGACTTGACAATGCGAGATGTTCGCGATGTTCCACGACAAAAATCTAATGAGGATGAAGTCGATGGCGTCGATGAACTCGAACTAGACATTGACCTCTTCATGGGTGACTCCAAAGATGCCGAAAATAGCAAAGTGTACAAGCAACGCAACAATTACGCTTCATTGGACTGTGCGGCTACAATTATCAAAACGAACAAGGACTGTGTCAGTGCTAGCAAGATCTTGTCAGAGAACAAGGATTCGTACATGCTCAACAAGTGCTCCACAAACAACAAGTTCGTTGTGATAGAGCTTTGCCAGGACATCCTCGTAAATACTGTCGAGATTGCTAATTTTGAGTTCTTCTCCTCCATGTTTCGCAACATCAAAATCTCTGTCAGTGACCGCTTTCCGGCAACCTCTTGGGTTACTCTTGGCAAGTACGAAGCTGCGCCTGTGCGAGAAGTGCAGTCATTCGAAGTGGATAATCCGCGAATTTGGGCCCGGTTTCTGCGAATCGAGTTTCTAACGCACTATGGTCGTGAGTATTACTGTCCAGTTTCGCTGGTGCGAGTTTTTGGCACCACAATGATTGATGAGTATCGCAACGACGTCACTCAGCAGTTAGAAGAGCAAAAAAAGGAAGATCAGCAACTACTGCAAAAGAAACTGGACGAGGAGGTCCATGGGATTATAAAATCGTCTAATGAGACTCGCAGCTCGAATCAAAATCACCAGGCTAAAAATACTACAGACAAGTGTATTGTGAGTGATATGGTCAACCACGCAACCAACTCTACAAGCTGTCTTCCAGTTGAATCTGACGTAGACTACGACTGCATGGTAGAGATGCAAAAAGCTCTCTCGCCGTTATTGGTGAGCGTGAATGACTCTTGCCACTATCAGGAGTGGTCAGTTACTCAGTCTTCAAACGCCACGAATTTCACTCATAATTCTGCCCCTAGCAACACAACTGAATCTGCTGCATTGCCGTTGCAAAAAATCCCTGCTGACAAGGTTACTCAGGATTCTGTGTATCAAACAATAATGAAGCGCTTGTCCAAGCTGGAGGCTAACTCGACCTTGTCAATTGAATACATTGATCGTTACTGGCGCGATACGATGTCAAAGATGGAGAAGCGTCAGTCACAGCGCGTTGAAGTATTTGTACAGGATCTCAACTCGACTATCACATCGTTCAGAGACCACTACAACGAACTACTGTTGAGTTTGATTGCGAATCTGGACCAGCAGCGCGAGAGCTCGTCGAAGGATATCAGTGCATTAACGAGCCGCATGGGCTTCTTGGCCGATGAACTTGTGTGGCAGAAGCAGTTGGTCATTGCACAGGGAGTTGTAATTCTTTTGATTCTGGTCTTTGTCATTGTGACTCGCGGTGCTCCTAGTATTGCCGGACTGGACGGTGGAGAATGGATTGCCGCTCTGTCGCCAATGCCGCGGTCACCAGCGAGTCCTCCACCAGAATTTCATTTTGAGACTGAGCTAGGCCAGCGGCTTGAAGAAGTGGAGGAGGAAGGCGACGAAGAAGAGGATGATTCTTTGGACAATTTTGAAATTCAGAGCAAAGATGAGCCTATCGAAAGTTTTGAAGGTGAAGAGACCCCTGAGTATGGAGACTATCCGACGCCGACCAGCGAGGGGAGCCCTGATATGTAGAGGACTCCAACGCCTCGCTGAATTGTAGCACTATTTATGAAATATGATGAGAATGCATGGATTAACAATTGTAAATAAATAGAAAGGTGCCAGAGGCAGGAATTTTAAAGTCACTTTAAGTGCAACGGCGGATCATGGGACCAGAAGAAGCACTAGACAAGGACACCAGCCCGTACTCGGCAGGAGTGCGTGGTGGAGTCAAGTAAATGTCTGGACGACCCTTGGGAGCCATGACAGCTGGCGAGTCTACTGGGGTGAAAATATTAGGAGACGAGGCTGCCGAGGAGAGGGATGGTGGGGTGAACTGACTGGAGACAGCTCTGGGCGGAGGAGTCGGCGGGAGGGGCTCAGCAGAAGCTTGGTGACGAGCAATGAAATTGCTGACTGTGTAGTAAACAAGAGAGTCCTTGGAGTACTTTTTCTTGAGAGAGCGAGTTGGGTTCTGCATGTGCTCTGCCAGGAGAGATACGCAGTGGTACTGGTTGGTGGACACCGAGGACGGGAGCTGGATGGAATAGCCAGTAATGTGAAGGGCTAAAGAGTGAGCAGCAGCGGCCAGCGTTGAGCCCTCGAAGCTCATGAAACAGCGGTGGAACTGGGCTAGCTCGCAGAGAAAGCGAGCGACCTGGCCAACGAGCGGGTCGTTGGCTGCCTCTGCCGGGCTTTCTTCAAGGCAAAGCTTGAGGAACGACTCGACAGTGGGATGGCCTATCGACCAGTCCAGAGTGTTGAGCACATGGCGCTCCATCTGAGTGAACATATCTTCCTCGTATGTGTCGCAGCACATGGATTTGAGGTCGCCAATGCCTGGCACTCGGGTCTTCTTGTCTTCGTACTTGGAAGCGATCCAGAGGGCAGAGCACGCCACTAGCTGGTAGTGCTTGCGGAAGACAATGCGCTTGGAACAGTAGCGGTCAATCAGGTTGATGGTGAGGAAGAGGGACTCTGGCTGGAGGTTGAGGGAGTGATGGGTGTCAATGAGAAAGTCGAGGAGGTAAGGGCGCATGTGCCACTCGACCTCTGGTTGAAGATCAATCATGCCTGGGTCAGGACGAGTTTGCTGCTCCATGGCACCGAGGTGGGAGACGATTTCATCCTTGTACTCGTCGACCTTGGCCTTGCAGATTTCGGCTTCAATTGCAGCTAGGTTTCTGGAACGCTGCATTGTGGGGGTAATGGGGAGCTTAGTGTAGAGTACTAGAGGCAGGCCTGCTAGTGGTGATTAGCGGTTGGTTCAGCTGTGCTATGAGCTATTATAAAGAAGGTGGGCGAGAAGGGACTGGTCAGTTCTTCTCCAAGTGCTGTCGAGCAGTATTAGTAGATTAAAGGAATGAAGGTGGGATGCTGGCTGGGAGGAGAAACAAGGCTTGTCCACACAGTATGAAATGGTGCGGGGGCCAGAAGCTTATATAGCGCTATAGGTTCTGGCACCGGCTGAAATGTGCTGCCGGAGACAGGGAGAAGGAAAAAGCAAGTAGCCAGGGTCCTGCAGCAAATATTTGGGACGATTGGCATGATGTGTTTGCGTGGAATGTGGGTACTTGCCGTTTCGGGTAAAGAGGGTTGGTGAATTTTTGAGTTTGGGACGAGCGCGACACGCGACGGTTGGCCTGGCGCGGTGGGAGGAGGGGGAAGACGGCATCGGGGCATACAAGGGATAGGTGGGAGAGGGTTGAGGGTAATTATGGTGGAAGCCGGTAGGCAAGAGTTTGCAAGCTCTAGACCAGATTAGTTTTCACCGTATATATGTCAATGTCCTACTCCAACGCTCAACCCATCACAATGTTGGCTAAGGGGCACGCAGTTATATTATTAGGGCCGCAGGGCACTAGTAGCTCAGAACTGGCGGGCTGGATTCTGGGCTGCTGACGAAGTCTGCCAGAGGCGGCGCGCCGGCCGGCTGCTCTCGATGACGCTAGCCTACGGCTGCTGCGTCGAGGGGTCGGCGCGGAATTCTCGCTACCCCTTAGAAGCAGCAGCCGCTTAGTAGCCCGGTTCCGCCTGGATGCTATTGCATGACCCACTAGGAGGGCGGCAGCGGGGGCATTGTTGCTCTGCCCCTAGCTCAGAGTGGAATATTCCAGCGGAGGAAAGGAGGCAGCGCAGGGCCATGGCAGAGGAGGATGACACAGCGCGACACGAGGAAGAAATTTGGGCTATCTCTAGCCTACCAGATTGGTTACTTTTTTCAGGTACACCACAGCTAATAACTATTCATACCAGTTGCAGGCTGCACCAGGCTTCCATCAGTATACCCCAACAGGCAGGCGGCTGCCAAACGTGGGGCGGCAGGTAGCCCAAGGCAGCCAAGGGGGGAGGGTGAGAGCCACCGATGGCGTCGAAACGTCTGATGCACCAAATTTGGGTCTGGGGGTGATTGGTTGGCGTCGTTTGGCGTGCCACATGAGGCTTTTGACCCCTGGCGTGCAACGAGTCCCACAGCGCTGAAACGACATTCACCGGTGAAGCAGTGAGAGCCCTTTACGATAAGCCGTCGACTGGGCGTTGACAAGTCTTCAATTCAAGCCCACGCCAGCTCTTGACGGCCTCACGGCAGCCTCCAGAGAGGGCCTGGCGCCTGGCCGCAGTAGTGGCTGACTCATTTGGAGAAAAATCCCCACTACGGCTCAATGCCGGCTGGAGACAAGCGGCACAACCCCACTACCGAGAAGACGACGACCCTACACCGTTACTGACCCCTGGCCACAAAGGCATGCCCGGCAGCCCACCAAGCAGCGATGCACCTGTAAAGATCCCTGGCTACCACCAAAGGCATATCTCTAGTCGGCAAGCAGGCAGACCATCGGGAATTTCCTGCCAAAGCCCCTTTATGCTACTCACAACTAATCTCGCACTACTATTGTCTTGGACATGCAGAATGGTCCATCCCCGTCAACACGATCGAAACGCACATTTCCGCTCGGCTACTGTGACTTGCATATCCCTCACGAGCGCACCTCGCACTTCCTTTGTGACTATGCTTGTGCTGCAGCAAGAAGCTAATCAAATCAATACTCTGGCAGCGCTGAACCTGCCAGACACGGCCATGGACCGCCGTTGTTCACTACCCCCTACCAAACCTGTCCCCTTATCAATCTTACCTTGCACGGCACCTCGCGTCGGAGGCTGCAGAATTGTGCATGCCCATGCATTCCGAGGGGTCCAAGGGAGACTTGGCGCGCTACTAGTGGCAGCCCGGCTTGGCCGGCTGCCCTGGTGACGCGAGAAAATGAACGAGCCAGCCAGCACACGTAGGCGCTTCACTGCAGCTGCTGCATAGGCCACCAAACAAGGGCAAACATCAGGGGCTAGTTAGAAATGTAGCTAGATTTAATAAATAGAAAAGTCCTCAAGTGCCTCAGATGTCGGAGAGCTGATGTGTTCCAGCTGCCAGTCTTCTGAGCTGAGCCTGACCTTGGCATGCGTGCCACTCATTCCTCCGCACTGGCGCCGTGAAACACGACACATGCCAACCGCTAGCGCCAATAAAGTGCCCGACACAGTGCCCCTGGCCTGCCCACATCGGGGAGTCCCCCACACAACGCCGTTGCCTTCATTCAACCTCGCCGTTACAGGTTAGTGGTTGCACTGCCCCCAAATGCGCGCCAGACGCACCACCCATCTTCATTTGACGCATCCTCAGTACAGTGTGAGAGACTCAATGTATCCATTCTTGAGCACTTCAAAAAGCACGTTATCCACGCCAAACAAATCGCTCAGACCCCAGTTGTCGGTTCGGTCGACCTCGCCAACCAGCTCGACAGAGGAGCTTGGCGAATCAATGTGCTTGTTCAGCGGCATCGGCTCCCCTGGCACGCGCAGATTCTCGGCAATCTCCTGAAAGGGCATTTCACTCTCAAACTTGTGATTCTTCTTCTTGCGGGATAGCTCCCACCGGCATCTCTGGTACTTGCCAAATGATAGAGATCCAGGCACATTACCATGAACAACCAGCTTCTGCACAGTGGAGCATGTCTCGCTAGGAGCAAAGCACACATCAATACCATGCCGGTAGTAGTTGAAGATGAGGCCGGCAGAAGTGTCGGTGTGACTTTTGGCCGCGTGAATGCTCAGCCGGCTCTCTTCCTTGACGTATCGCTCATCCGGCGGGCCCAATGCCATAATCACCTCGCTCATGGTGCTTTCACCAAACTTGAGGACCACCTCCTTATCTGTTTCGGGGACAATGATGCTCACTGTCCGCTCACCCAGGCTGCGACAAACTAGATAACTCTCGCCTTCATTCTCTCCAGGGGGTCTGAACATGTCTATGACAGCCTCGCCCCATGAGCTGCCGTTAAAGAGAGCAAGTTGTGAACAATTTGGAGCCTGCGGCGACTGCAAAAACCGCAGCACAGAGTCAGTGTCTTTCTCCCTCACATCCTGTGGTATATTGCAGAATGTAAAGGCCACACCTGGGTACGACAATACGTACGTGGCTGGGTCCGACTTGTCAAATACGCCAGGGTACGTTGGGCCAAAGAACCTACCATAAATGTTTCTAAAATTGAGTGCGCCAGCCTTTGCAATTTCGTTGTTCTTGTAAAATAGCTTACATTTGGCAATGTCCAGCACCTCAATGAGTCGCAGGCGCTGCTGAACTCCTTCAAACTGTAGGCGTAGCCCGGCCTGAGCCAGTTCAATGATAACGGGGTTGAAGAGAGGCTCATCGGAGGAGAAGATGATGTTGATTTTGGGAAACAATATGAAATTCTCTTTGAGACGGATGTAGTTGAGTGAGTGATAGAGCGTGTCGCCCAAGGCAAAGGGGCCTAGAGACGTTCCTGGCTTGAGATCCAGGTCCATTGAGAGTGTTGTGTAGGAGGCTGGCTGCATGCTGCTTGTTGGGATGGCGATAAGATAAGGGAGGTGGGGTAGCTGGGGAGTTTAGGGATGGTGCCTGAGGGAAGGGAATAGCAGTGGAAAAGAAAATGGACAAGCAAGAAAGGGGAAAATAAATGGCTTGTTTTTAGCGGACTTTCGAGAAGAATTCTAGCTGTAGAAGTCCAGCTTTCTGTCCGGTCAGATCAGCTCGCTTTTGCACTGCCCTCATCCTCAGCTTGACAGTTGCTACAGTCATGATATGTTGCGATAGCATACGATAGTATACAATGGATGGCGTACATTGCACCCTTTGTCAATATACTGCACTAAAGTAATGGAGTGGATCCCTTGCACAGCGCCCCAAATGTTGGCAGGACTTTTCTCTATTAATTATCTTGCTTCTGTAACACTGACTACCAGTACTCTAACTGGTCTGAGCCACCACAGCTTACAGAACTGTAAAGGCAATGAACGATATTAACCTGTTCAATACTATGTTCAGCATTGGGTATCATTGCTAATTACATTGAAATAATTCTCACATTGGCACTGCTTTCTCACCCCCTAAATAAATACTCAATTGCCGAATCCACATCGAAGGAAGCCGCAGCCAAACATTTGTCCATTTCTGTAGCCAGCCCTCTCTCTGCAACGTACAATTGAGCTGCAAGCGCAGCTGTCGAATCAGAGTCGCCGCAATGATTAGTAGCAATGTCCAGCACTGATTCAAGGTCGCTGCCTTTCTGGCTCGCATAGATAGCTACGCCTAAAGCTTCTTCTGCAATCCAGCCTTCACCAAGTGCCGTGGTTAAATCATCGTGCTCCAGAGTCCGCTTATCATCCAGCCACTTGTCTACTCGATTCAAATAATCCAGCAGCTCCTGGCTGTCCCCCTGGCCATACTTTTGCGCTGCAAGCTTGGATCTCGAGAAGGCTTCTTTGAACGATTTGGTTCTTCGTCCCGGAGCTGGGAACAAGTCAAAAAGCAGAGTAGCAAAGAGCCCGCTGGCAAGATAGCCCGTCGGATGCGTATGCGTAAGCGCAGCTTGCTCTGCACCTAAGGCAAAGATCTGATCGAACGACAGGTCGAGCAAAATGACAGGCGCAACCCTCATGATTCCACCACATCCCTTGGATTCATTCAGCTGCTCGGTAAACAATGGGTGTCCACGGGGTCTGCCCACCTTCTTGGACCTCAACGCTGACAGACAAGTGACGCCTGGGGCCCTTGCGTGCCACAGCTCTGAAAATGCAAGCAGACCAGTTTGCGGAGAGTTTTCTGAATAACGATTCTGTGTCAGGTACCACGCCTGAAACTCGCGTAAAATTGCCTGGGTGCATCGCTCAAGCTCTGGGTCTTTCTGGCCAATAAAGGGCTTGATAGCATGCATGAGAAACATTGTCATTTGGGTGTCATCCGAAATGATGAGCTGCTTGTCCTTCCCCATAGGCATGTCACTGGTTCTGATTCCATTCACACCATATTGCGATTGGATATGCTGCCAACTGTCAAATTCCACCATGTAGCCAATTGCGTCTCCACACGCACCGGCTCGGAAAACCTTCTCAAACATACCTAGCAGAGACGGAGACATTGCAAAATAAGAAAGTGAGTATAACGGATAAAGAGAGGGCGATAGAGCAAACCCGTAAACCAGTGTACAGTGCTCAGATTGATGCCAAGACCGCACGTGACATTTACGGCTCAACCAACCCATGGAAGGGTCCACGGGCGGACAATTCAAAAGGCCATAAGATTCAACGAAGGCAGTTTGCCCAGCATGCTTTAAATCTTATGGTCATTTTCTTCCCGGAAAGTCATCTTTCACTAGCTAGTCTTACTACTGCTACTATCGCTCTCTCCCTCCTCTCCATTCATCTTGTCCCCTACCACTTTCTCTCATCTCCTATATAAATCTCTGCTGCGCCAAAAAATTTTGACTCCTTCAAAACATTCAAAGGTAAGTACTGCCCTCCAATACCGGCCGTGATTATAACATATTTATTTCGACTAGTTCCTTCTGATCCTCGCGATGAGACTATTGTGTCTGAGCCTAGCAACTGCAATTGATCAAAGAAAAAATAACTAACCGATAGAGTATGTTCATAAGAAACGGGTCCAAATGATGATAATCCGACCGGGCGGACAAATCCAGTGAGTCGTGAAGCAGTGGATGTACAACCATCTGTGACGATCTGGAATGTTGAAAGGTCTAGATAGCTGATTTGGTGATAGTGTTTCAGCCATTATACTAACGCAGAGTAAGTAGGTTTGAGTATCCCGGTGATGTCTGATATTCACACTGTATGAGTTGCCTATGAGTTAACAAAACCAAAAACTGATTTAATGAATCTGAGGGTATTTTGAAGATCGTTCTAACAAAAGTTTTTTGCAAGTTGAGTCGGATCGATGGAGAGGAGAATGGTTCATCTTATGTGAAGCCCATGGCGTTAGCGTAGATTTCCTTGAGTTGCTCCATTGTCTTAACCTATCAAGTAGTCTATTTAGCAAACTCAATAGCAAGAGAGATCGTTATTCCTTTCATAATGTCCCATCCGCATCTTATCCACCTTTGACTTGGCGGCGCCCGCGCCGCCCAAACCCTTGGGACCGAAATTTCAAGGCCCATATACTCACCCCCTTCATCAACCAACCTAATCCTTTACCATAATGGACACAGCTACAGAGGACCCCTCGCTCTTACCATCACAACAATTCACTACTGCTGCTCAGCTTCTGCCTTTGGTTGACAGGAAAATCCTTGTGACTCTCAGAGATGGCGTCCATCTCTATGGCATGCTTCGATCCTTTGACCAGTTTGGCAATGTTATTCTTCAAGACGCTGTCCAGCGCATTTTCTTTGAGGACCAGTATGCTTCTCTGCATCTAGGCGACTACATCATTCGCGGTGAAAACGTGTCTGAGCTGGGTGAGCTCGATGTGGAGAAGGAAGAATTGCTTCTGCAGCAATTCAAGGAGGGCAATTTTGAGGCCCTGAGCAAGCTTGAGGAAGCCCACAAGGAGAAATATAACAAGGCTCGGGTCGTGGTTGAAGAGAAGTTGTGGGCTCTAGGCTATGAGCTTTGAGCTGTTTGAACGAGCTTAGAATAATGCCTTGTATGATATTTATCAATGTAGTTATGACACCTAAATCACAAACTGGGTCCAAATAAAACTGTCTACAGTCCGTATCACTCGTCTGAAACTTACGTCGCTCTTGTGTTGACCCTTGCATCGTTTCAGAAATGACTGCTTACTCTTGAATATCTGCCGGCGGCTCTGCTCTGTCCGTACATGGTATCGCAGCGTGCTGGCGAACTCCTTCGCGAAACGGAATCGATGCTGATTGCCAAGATTGTACAGCTTGTGTGCCTTTGTGTCGCACAACATTTGTTCTTGAACCAACTCCTGCAACCTCTCATCATAAGCCTTGATTAATTTTCCGGCCAGATCATCCAACTGCGACAATCCTTTTTTGCTCATGCTCCCCATATGTGTTCGGTATTCTTCTTCTAGTTTCATCAACTGGCGCTCATATTCTTTTGACCACAACTTCTCTAGGCTTCGCTGCATTGACTCCTCTTTTGCTAGAGTGCTGCGTCTTGGACTGGCAGCCCCAGGATGGCAACGCCTGATGAGTATCACCTCATTAAATCTGACTCTTCGGTGCACCATAAATCCTTCACGTCGAATTTTGCTTTTGAATTTGGGGTGCACCTTAATCAACACGGTGTAGTAGAGCTGCTTGGAAACCTTCCTCACATAGCATTTCACACCATGCAACTTTGTACGGCCGAGCTCTGATCGGCACATAAGTGATTGTCTGCGTGCTTGTTCCTTCTTGAAGCTTTTCTTTCGCATTTTCTTTGCAGTAAGTGCTGTGGTGTCAATCAAAGCTGAAGCAGACGCCCCCACTTTAAACGGTGCTGAACCATCGCCCATAAGCCGACCAAAGGCTATTTTACCGTCATTATGAACTTGTTTCTTAGTTTCTGTTTCCCACTGATTTTCAAGATCAGTTTCAGATATCCTTTCATCCGACCAATCACCGCTCATCAGCTTCGGCTTCTCTTCAAAAGGAGTACTGTCTGTAGAGAGGGAATATGGTGACGTTATAGAGCTGTTCATTCTTGAATGTTTTTTTGAAAAGTGAAAACCCCCAGTACTAGGTTTACTAGATGATGCCATGTCCGGGCTTTTTTGAACTGTCGACCACAGATCTGGCTCCTGTTCCAAAACTGATAGAATATCTGCCTCTGCGGGCTTGTCGATTTGCTTAAAACTGCTTGATCTTTTTAGCACTGCACCAGGAAGAAGCTTGTTAGTTGGTGCGCTTTTCTTCAGATGAACACCTTCCACCCGGCTAAGGTCACCAGAAGCCAGAATATTCAAGTCCGAGCTTATGCGACACCTGAGCTGCTTAACAAGATTGGACACCACGCTGGTAGTGCTTCCTTCATTTTCAACAAAAAGGTTTTGTTCCTCCAGTAAATATGACTGTGTTGAATCCGACTCGCTGGCTTTTTTATCCAGAAATTCGGGGGTTTTTTTCTGTAAAGGACACTCGTTTGCCTTGGTCCAGATGCTATCGCCATCGATGCCCAACTCCGGAGAAGGGATTGGAACTGATATCCATTGACCAGAGACTCGTAGAGGGAGCACAGAATTGACGTCCGGTACTGAATATGAGTCTGTTGAAGGAATGGACAGCTCGCTGCTTTTCCTCAAGTAATTTCTGTGAAATGCAGGCGACAGCGCGTAAAGAGATTCTGTACTTCTGGAACTGAAAGTAAATGAGTCAAAATTATGGGGCGATTCAGGTTCCATTGTGAGATTTTGGTAAGAGTCAATGAGATTCTCAATCAGGTCGTCGTGTGTTAGTGCGTCGTTGATACGGAGGCTGTCCAAGGGCTCAGGGATGGAAGAACGAGCAACAAAATCTGGGCTGCCTTCGGAGTTGAGATATTTGCGCAAAGAATCCCTTGCGCGCTGAATGCTCGATGAAGAATCAGCCATTTTCAGCACCGTCTCTCTCGTTCCGTGGCAGGGGTAAACGCAGTCTTATTGGCAGTCAGCTAACCCAAAATATGTGCTGATTTAGTGAACCCCTTTGGTGCACTGAAGCAGTAGTAATTTATGTTATTGAAAAATTAAATAGCGGACAGAAACTGAGCTCAAGTCACCCCAGCTACAAAGATAGGGCGTAGCCCTACCAGCCCGCATCTCGGCGCTTGAGAACCTTATTCAGTAGCACGGTTTGGGGACGTGCAGGCAAGCAGAATTGTTTTGGCGGCAACCGCGTATCCCATAAAGGAGATATGATCGTGATCATTGTTGCCGGAGCTGGACGACATTGTCCTGCGCAGGCAAAGAGGGGTCGGATAGAAGTACTGCCACAGAAACTAGCCACATGAATTGTCACAGCAGCTAAAAGAAGAGATTGATATTAATGTCAATTCTTTCTTGAATGGTGTCTTATGTGAGTGGATCAAAGCGGTGGACTCAGAATAGTCGAATCCAACGGTTCATCTTGTCGAGGACTTCGTTCGGCTCGACAAGCCTGTCTACTGGGGCGGCACCGGGAGAAACAGATTCAGACAAAATCCCCGTCAGTGTTACAGATGCAGCCACCTGTAGCCGTGATACACAACCCACTTGCAGCGCCTATTCAAACCGAACTTTATTTCGCAGATCTACCTCCGCCTGCATTAGACAGGACAAGCCAAAATAGGCAGCTACAAGGAAAGCCCGTTGGTCAGAGGCTCTCACCCTGTGTGACTTTCGACTGGCGCACCAAAGTGAAATTATCGCTTTTCACTCGATAGTGGCCTATATTTCGTTCCATTTGACGTCCTCTGTGATTTTCTTCACACGACTGTCCATTACCTTCCCCCCCCCCCCTCCCCCCTCCCCCAACCAGCATGCCCGCGCTGGTAACCCATTGAATCTTGGTGGGGCACCACTACCATATTTTTCACCCACTCACAAAACTTCTTCCTTCTCACCTACCACTTTCTGTCCACAGGAAAAAAACACATGGACTTTGGCAGAGCGGTTCAGGTGCTGCAAAAGAACGGATGCAGGTACGCTTCTAGACGTGCCGGTGGCAGCAACAGCCGTGGCGTAACTTCTTTTCGCTCCGACCTTGCTCGTTTTCTAGGGCCCAAGAATTTCAAGGGTCTGCACAAGAAAAACCCGCTGGCGTACTCCTCAGAGGGCTCCACCAACTACCTGAGCTCATACCGAATCCGTGCCACTGACAGGTTGCGCCGCAACGGTATCAACTGGCCAAGTGTGTTTGCCAATGGCAGAGACGACTTTCAGCGCCCGTTCCCCGCCAATACACACTGCACAACGGCTTCGGCGGTTTCAAAGGAAACCAAAGATGCTATTTCAGATGGTGCAGCTCAGGGTATGAGCGCTCAAGCACTCTCTGTCGAGTATGGTATTCCGATTCCACGAATCGAAGCCATCATCAAACTGCATGAAATCGAACAATCATTTGAGGTAAGTTTCGAACAGTGAAAGCGTTAAAATGATGAACATTTTTACCAACGATTAGTCTTGAAGACATTTCAACCGTGGTTACCTGTGAACAATCTCTGATACGCTCATCCAAAAAAAAAAAAAAATACTAACCAAAGACCTCGAAAGACCTTGAGAAGTTTGAACAGACTCTGGTCGGCATGTTTCCCAAGTTTCACGCCACTGCTCGTCTGCGGGAACAGCTCACGGAAATTCCCATTCCTGAAAAGACTAGACATCAGCGCTTCTTGACAATTGCTGAGTCGGAGCCTTTTGGGCCTGTGGATGCCGCCGAAATTCTCGACATTGAACCTGCTGCTGTCACGCTGGAGAAGCTCAATACCCATGGCAACGTATCTGCGACAAGATCGGTCCAGGTGACTGGTTTCGTTGCTCCGGTGCATGAGGGCGAGAAGGCGCAGTTCAAGTTCACCAACGCCAAGGTGGGCCAGGTGGGCTACCGCTATGGTGCCTCTCGTGATGACCGCAAGCCTGGTCGTAAAGTGCGTTACACGAGCACTGGGCAGATGGTTTATGCCTAGTGTATGTATATAGTATTATTATTTATGGCCTGTGGCCGTTATGACATTAATTTTGCAAAAATGGGCACTGTTGGGTTGGATATTCTATCAAGGTCAGTGATATTCAACTTGCGCTAGAAGTCAATTCGACAAGCGAATTTCCCGTTCAAGTTCGCAACTCTTTTTTTTGAAATCCCATTGAGTTCTTCGAAGCTTTCACCTTAAACTCTACACGCCTGAGTGCGGCTGTGAGCCTCAACTTCGCCCTCATCTCAAAGACTCCACATCCTACCTACAATCCTTCTAGATGTCTGCCCCTTACGCCCCTACTAGCCAAAATACGAGTCTACAGCGTAATTCCAAACTTCCCTTGGATGAGGAAGTTATCCTTTACTCAGATTTCAAGGACCGTGAGGCGTACGAATCCCTGGCCGAGATATATAGCATCATCGTAACACTGGATATTGTGGAGAAGGCCTATTTCAAGGACTCTGTCTCGCAACAAGAATATACTGCCGCATGCACACGCTTGCTGCATCAGTACAAGTCTATTCTGGCCAATGAGGAGGTTGTCAGCCGGTTTGTATCCCTTGAAGCCTTCAAGGAGCGTTACAACATGAACTTCTCGTTGGCTACAAATCGCATCAAGATCGGATTGCCTGCTACCGTTGAACAGGCTGTGAGCTCTTCGGAAAAGACAATTCCGCAAGGTGCCATTGGTCATGCCTCCTACAAAGACGTCTCTGATGCGACAGAAGCGTTCATCACCTCACTGGATGCGCTGCATCTCAATTTCAGAGCTAAAGATCAACTTCATCCGCAACTGAGTGATCTTATGAAAGCTTTAAATAAGGTCGTCAATACGGACTTCGAAGAGCGCAGTAAGATTGTCAAATGGCTTATCAAGCTTAACGCTATGAAGGCAAATGAAGAGATCAGCGATGATGAGAGTAGGGAGCTGATGTTTGATTTGGAGAGTGCCTACGGTGGTTTCAAGGCACTTTTGGGCGAATGAGGAGGTGAACAATGACGAGAGTACAGGGCTGACGTTTTCATTTGAAGAGTGCTTCCGATTCCTTAAAGACCTTGGGGTTTGAGCACGCCGTCCTCTCCCGGTGGTTGCAGCTGCACTGCTCTGTCGTGGGATGCATTGCTTCACTGCTCAAATGCCACTCATTCGCATACGGATAGCCTACGATATCATACAATAGCATACGATAGCATACGATAGCATACATACACAATAGCATCCGAGACCATACACACGTGATGGCATACGATAGCATACAATTGCACTCCGTGTCAAACACACTGCACTGAACTGCGCTGAAATAGCTCTCTTGTACAGCATCTCAACTTCAAGCAGAATTTTCTTCATCTTGTATCTTTCCTCTGTAAGACTGACCGCAGTACTTTGGGTGAGCTTACTGGCAATAGCTTACAAACCCCCTAAAAACATATAAGAAATATATCCTCGTTTCAATATCATGTCCAGCATTGAGTACTGCTGATATGGTCTCAGTGATTTTGAGGGCTCTACGTCGTTGCAGAATACATTGACTGGACCCCCAATCACTATTTAAGTGTGAAAATTTCTTTTCTTCTTTGGTGGTCAGGTTTTGAGGCTGGTCCTCGTTGTGCTCACCAGGTATTCTGTTACAGAAATTTTATTCTATCCATCCAATGCATTTCAATAAATAAGTAATTTTATCCTAGCAGCTCGCGCGCCTGTTGCGCGCGCTTCCGCTCTAGTTCCTCCACATTCACAAGCTGACCATACTTGTCACTCAAACTAATTAGCTGATCGAGGCGGAAAGTCTGATTGTGCATGTTTTTCATGAGACTGTAAACCTCTGCAGCAGTCGATAATTTGAGAATCTGAGCCTCATAAATTTTGAACAATGCTAGCGCTATCCGGAAGAGTTGGGCCGACCCCTCCGTACAGAGCAGCACATCCCAGACTCTAAACAATGCTTCAGCCGGTAATGTATCAGTAAAGCACGACAGAAACCAGTCAAAAGTAATGGCTTCAATCATAACTCCAATATCAGACAAATGTTTATGCAGCGTGGGCATGTCCTGCTCCAGATACTGGACTAACACGTTTTGATCGGCTCGAGATGTTGTAAGAGAGGCACTGAAGTATCCTGCAGGTAGTATATTTTCAACCAACGAAACAAGCAGCCAAAATGCATCTTCTTCTGAAGGAAACACGAGTAGAAGAGTTGCGGCAATGACGTTCATGCCCTGGCAGTAGCCAATCTCTGGATTGAGGTGACTAAAAGCGATGAGAACGCGCCGGAGTTTAGGAACACCAGGACCAACCCCGCCAAAAAATATGTTTTGTGGCATTGTGCGGCAAAGATCCAAATCAATTTGCGCAACTGCATCGCCTGAATCTTGTTGGTTCACAAAGTAATCGTACTGACCGGGGACGCGAAGCTGGCTAGCACCAGAGCACTCGCGCCAAATTTTAGCTCGTAGAGGTACAGGTATCCCATCACGAATCAGATCACGATATTCTCGCCAGCGTTTTGAGTTGGAGCGAAGAAGCTCGCCATTTACGCCGAGGGTTTGCCCATTAAGTTCAAGTTGTTCTGAGTCATAATCTGAGTCCATTTTCCGCAAAAACTCATGCCAATTTGCTGTTTGACGACGCTGCAGATCATCGTGAGCTTCTGTTAGTTGTGATAGAGTTTGGCGTAATGTGTCGCGAGCCGGTTCGGTAGCCACGACCAGAACGTTGGCAGATGATGACTCAACAATGGGATCAGAAACGGACTCAATGGCCACTTTGCTTCTTCTGAGGTCAATTTTTGGTCTTTTTGCGGTCGCTTCAGGAGCGGCCTGAGACTCAACCTGAGCGTCGACAGTAGTCGGCTCAGCTTTGCTCGCCGACTTTCCATAAATAAAGCCATACTGGTCAGTGACAACGTGGTCCGTATCATCCGTTTGGTGCCAGGACGAATTTGCCAATGTCGGTGGCTGGTCATCCTGAGGGAAGATATCCTGCAATTCCACTGGATTTTTCTTCTCCGTTGTCAGCAGGCGCATTGACTGAAGCCAAGAAGTTAGGGTATTAGGAGGAGCGATGCTCTTGGCCGGGGACTTTTTGGCAGCTGCCGTCATTATGCTTGCCCCCTCCTTGGTCACCAGGCCTGCAACACTCTCAGAAGAACTTGAGGTCCTCAAACTCGGCACTCTCTCCGATGTTGCGTCCGTTTCGTCAACAGACAGTTGGCCAATATGCGATGCCCCACTAGAATCCGGTTCAGGAAGATTTGGCCCTGTTTCATTGATGGCCTCGCTCATGAGCTCATCCAGCACGTTTTCTGGCTGCTGGATAGAGATTGCGTTCAGGTTCATAAGGCGCTTTTCTACATCGGCAATAGACACCCCACACTGAACCAGTAGGCGTTTGAGCTCTCGCTCGCGGTCTTCTGACTGGCGACGAATCAGAGAGATTTGTGCCTCACGTTCGGCCAGGTCTGTAGCGAGCTGGCGGACGGCGTTTAGCGTGCCATAACGGGTCAAATACCGCTGAATGACAGCATCGGAAGAAAGATGGAGATTTCCCGGGACTGTGTGATCAACTTGATCAACAAATAAGCGACGCCCACGGGTCACTGAAGGGTCTCTGGGGCCGTCGACTGAACCTGCGGATAAAACCGAGCGCGAAGTTTGCTGCCGACGGAGACGATGGTGTGGTGGAGAGTCATCGGCCACCATCACTTGGGCCATGTCATCGACCAATGGCGGCATTTCTACAGCGTCATTGCTTAATTCTAGCGCCGGCGGCATGACAATGGACGGTTGGAGTGCAATATTGAATTGCAGTTATATCTGCAATGAGGTCACGTGGACGCATTGGGTCCTGAGGCGATGGCTGGGGCGTGCCGGGGGAGTCCGGCCGGCATGCTGCGCAGTACCCCGGCGGTATAGTGCCGGCGGGCGCACCAGGCCGGGGTATGAGAGCGCCGACGGTTGGTCTGGTGTTTGGGGCACAAACAGCTGTGTCAGAGCACACCGAGGAACTGCTTTCTGCCCCGGCATGCGAGCCATTGCTTGCTGCCATGCGCGTCTTCTTGCTGGGTGCACAGCAGCAAGCCATTAGCTTCGGGACTTGGTTGCCCGAATTCTTCCAACGTTGACGAATACGCGGAGATTGCGAGGCACATTCGACGCCAATAAACTCGAGAACATGAAACAGAAAAAGATATAAAATTATTCAGCAAATCTAGATAAGTGACTCGTTATGCCTTGAATTTCACTGAACATGGCTGTCGACAGACAAACGCATCCCTGCTCTGCACCATGCGCCTTTTCGCTGGTATTGCAA
This sequence comes from Grinbergsozyma bentonensis, assembly GCA_030561725.1. Lineage (NCBI taxonomy): Eukaryota > Fungi > Ascomycota > Dipodascomycetes > Dipodascales > Trichomonascaceae > Grinbergsozyma > Grinbergsozyma bentonensis. Next base: position 102,914 of record JAKTYB010000003.1, on the reverse strand, counting down.
GTGGGCTCTGCTGCTGGGAGTAGCTGCTCAGTAAGACTGTCACGAGCAATACGGGACAAGGCGGGCCTACGTTTGAACTAGCCGATCTTGAACAAGTGATTGAATGATGATTGAGATTGGCAGAGAATGCAGGCACTCGCTGGTTCTGTCATTTTCACACAACAAGGCAAGTACAGAGACGCACCGCGTGCATCCAAAAGTGTTAAGCATCTCTCACTGCTTGCTACTGTACAGCCGCACGTCCCTTAGACCTGAACTCAGCCAATCTCATATCCGCTCATTCAAACATGATGATAACTCGCCGCCAGCTACTGCCTGCTGGCGAGCTTTTGCGGCAACGAGTCGCAAGACACAGCAAGGCAGCATCAACTCTGTACAAGTTTTACGACTGTAAGTTGCTGAGGTTCCATTTCCTTTTCTGAGCTTCTAACGCAGTAGCCAATCGCCAACCCAAATTCACCTTTGATCCGCTATCATCGATGGTGCGAGAATCTCGTGAAGAGCGTTTTAGTAAGTATTTGAAGGGGATGATGGATGAGAGTGTTGCAAAAGCCCTGAGCGTCCTCCGACGGGCGTGCAAGATGAGGGTTCTATAGTCACGTGCAGTCACCTAAGCTACTGCTTCGAAGATTCATGGGTCAGCCAAAGGAGAGCAGTCTCTTGAGATCATTGATTGTCATTGGAGAATTCGATGCAATGTCTTGAATTGTTTTGCGCTATCTTTTGATTGGCTGGAGGCAATTGCTTGGCATGCCCCGCCTAAACTAACCCAGAAAAGACGTTTGGAACACCTGGTTCTCGTGAGGCCCAGCGAGAGGCCCAGATCAGACAAGCTCGGACAATAGCCGGTGTGCGCCTTACGGCCCGTCCCGAGGAACCAACCAACTGTTGTCAGTCTGGCTGCATCAACTGCGTATGGGATTTGTTCCGTGAGGAGCTTGACGAATGGCGTGCAACAAAGAAAAAGGTTATTGCGGCGCTGCTACGACATCCAGAAGAGAAGTGGCCAAGTGACTTTGGCCCGGAGCCGCAGGGACGACGTACTGGCAGGGCGGACGCAAGGGCTCTCCTGCAAAAGGAGGATGATAGCGATGACATGGACATGACAATCAAGGTGTTTATTGACACTGAACGGCGGTTGAAACAAAAGAGGGCGAGTGCTAGTTCGAGTACAAGTGCCAGTGCATAGTATGGATTCCACCAGTGCTTGTACCTGCCAGTTAGGCAGGGCCAATCCAGTGCCCGAGACCAGTCGGTGGGTCAGTTCAGGCCAGCATTAGCATTAGCCAGCACAAGATAGCATGAGCCGTAAGCTCAGATCTTACAGAGCAGACCACAAATCAGTATAAACCGGGAAGTAGCCCGACAAAATATATTAAATATGTGTACATTACGCGCCCACATCCACACCCTTCTTGCGGAGCTCCACCTTGGCCTCCTTGATCTCCTCCATGAGCTCCTCGTACTTCTCCTTCTTGTCCTTGAGTGTCAGCACGTCGTATCCTAGAGTGCCCAGCGCGTACGCTCCAAGCGACACAATGGCCCAAAATGGCAGCACCGGCAAAATCTCGTTGTGAATTGTCTCTCCGACCGGAATAATCTTGGCCCACATGAGAACATAAACGACCACCAGGGCAGCCAGTGTCGAAAACATTTCCGTAGCCTTGGTCATTTTAGAGTGATGAGGTTGAAATTCCACGTGTGGCTTCGTGAATACCTCGAATTTCTTGGGAGGTCTAAAATGGCAGCTGTGGGCTGGGGCGGGGGAGGTTCAATGCTTGCTGGAAAGAGGGCCGGCGCTTAGATGTACACAATGAGGTCAGAAATTCATGTTTGAGCGCTCATTACTTAATGCAGCAACTTTCCTTGAAATTGGCAGTCGTGTCTTGAGAGGGCTCAGTCGTGTGAGGGGCCAGCTGGCGGGCAGCCTCACCCGCGTAGTGGCTGTTAAAGAGACTTTAAAAATACTTGGCAATAAAAGTGATTGAAGCATCATTGAGTGAATTTGTACTAGCAAAATATCCCTGTCGAATTCCTAATGAGAAAGCTGTCTCCACTGTTTTCGCAGAACCATAGGAGCGATTCTTGGCTCAAGTTTGGACTCCCCATGGCGGCTAGTCCTCGATGCAGGGGCGTGCCAGTTCAAATTCAAAGATCCATTAATATACCAAAATAAATAACACAATGCAAAAACGATTTCAAGAGCAAGGATCAAGCGTAAAGACTGCCGAGCCAGCGGCTCAATAGCAGCTCTTCCACCTGGTCTCGCGATCGGTCAACAGGCGGTTTGATAGCTGAAGGCTGCAAAGCATCAAGCTGTCCCCGTGCCTGCGGGCCAAGCGCCTGAAACAGCTTTTTCATCTGCTCTAGCACTTTATAGTCAGGTCCGTCGGCAGGCATATTGTGTTGGGCAGACGTGAGCAGCGTCTGGAATGGACTCTGGATAGCAGTGGGGGTGTCAAAATGGCTTGCTAGGGTTGGCTTGGAGGGCGAGCGCGAAGAGCGCTTCGAGAAATGCGATTTTTCGGTGGTTGAGGTGGGGCGTGGCACAGTAGCCTCACTGCCAATGGTGGAGCTCATAGCCGAAGAAATATTGCTTGCAATTGTCGACATTTCTTGCGGTGGGGTTGGCGGCAGTTCGCGTGAGTGCGACAGAGCTGGTGGAGGCGAGTCCGGAGCCGAGGTTAGAGACGGCACACCTTGCGGACGAGCGTTAAAGCTAGGCTTGATGGTGTCAAAATCCCAGCCATTATTGCCGCCAGATTCGAGCTGCACTGTCCGCTGTGTCGCCTGAACTTTGGGTTTATGCTTTTTGGGTGAGGGGTGATCGCTGGCAAAGTCGCGGGCCCGCTCAATCAGCGACAGCATGCGGTCGGTGCTTCCAGCTGATCGAATAAACTTGTGACGCAAAAGCTGTTTGATGGAGGGGCGCCTGGTAGGGTCCTTTTGCAGGCACTGGTGCACAAAATCTTTGAATGCATGTGAAAACTGGCTGCCGGAGAGCACAGGTGGAGGATTATCGGGAATAAGCATAAGCACCTTCATTGGATGGTACTTATTGGCAAGAGGAGGTTCTCCTTTAGCAAATTCGATGGCCGTGATGCCTAGCGACCACACGTCGGCATTGTATGAGTAATCCTGCTGCTGGATAACTTCTGGAGCCATCCAGAAAGGTGTTCCGACAAATGTATTGCGGCGGCTCAGATTGTTTGATAACTGAGTAGCCACGCCAAAGTCGGCAATCTTGACAGCGCCGTTCTCGGCGACCAGCACGTTGGCGGCCTTCATATCTCGGTGGATCTTACCGTGCGAGTGTAGATATTTGAGCCCAAGCAGCAGTTCACGACAAATAATGGCGATGCAGTCCTCATCAACGGGGCCAGGCTTGAGCAGCTCGAGCCCCGAGCCTCCGCCAAGATATTCCATAATGATCCACAGCTCAAAGCCTCGCACAAAACAACCGTAGTATTTCGTAATGTACGCATTATCGCAGTCTGCCAAAATGGCAATTTCCTTTTGGATATCCTCAATGTCGTCCTCAGAGGCCTCCATATCAATCTTCTTGACAGCGACAATTTCGTTGCGCACACGGTCGCGAGCCTTGTAGACCACACCAAATGAACCTCGGCCCAGCTCGTCAAGTACATCAAATTGATCGGCTGAAAAGTGTCTCTCAGCACTAGCTGAAGAGACAGAGGATGCCAAGCTGCTGCGCAGCGACGACGCCGTGCTCGAGCTCAGCGCTGCCGAGCTGTCATCACTGGCGATCATTTTTGTAAGGGGTGATAGGTGTACCAGGAGTCAAATGCAAAAGTGGAGAGTAGGAAGGAGAGATTACTGAAGACTGAAACCGGTCTAAAGCTTGCCCAGATCGCTCCTTATGAGTGTGGGTCATCACGCCCCGCCAGGTATAATTATGGAGCCTGTTTGTTTGTTGCCCAATCGGGCAGGTCGGGTCAGCGTGCAGGAACAATGCTGACGCCGATGGGCAACGATGCCACGGACCAGAAGAGGAGGAAGGAGGGATTTTTTTGGCAGGTGAAGGGCCGTGAGTTTCAACTGAGTGTTGCGAAGGTTTCCCCTGAGCTGTCTGTTGACAGCACCTCGGCGACTCCTCTAGCAACTTTCGACCCTATCTTGCTAGTTCCCCCCCTCATCCCATAGCACAGCCGTACCCCTGTCGGAGAGGGAGGAGATCCCTGCCAGGGCGCTGGCACATCCCCTGAATCGTGTCTTGGAAAGTAGCGGACCCTGATCCAAAACCATGCCCTGGCCTTGATGAATTCAGGGGTTGCTCTACGCCTTATCGAGTGCTGGAGCCCGTTTGAGCATCACCGCCCGAATAGGTTCTACTCAAACAGCGCCAGCCTTGGGTACCGCCCACCCAGCGCAGGCGGACCCACTCAGTCCCCCGGGTCGAAATTTCACGCCAATTAATAATGCGATAATGAGCTCATGTGCATGCGCGCTGTACCGGTCCTCGAGGGAGGGGTACCGCCGTGGAGTTCAGGGGGCTAGCCAAATCACATCCTCCTAGCTGATATCAAGAACTTCGACTAGAAACACATTCCAGTTGGCACGTCATGTCGAGGGGGCACAGCCGCGCCACGCTGCAAGATGCCCCACTTGACGTCCCCGAAGCAACGAGCATCTCGCCAGCTGCGCCGTCTGCGGGACGCTGTGCCCGGCTCTGTCGCGATGCGTTACACGTCGCCTGGGGCGCCACAGCGCAGTTTTCGTGCTGCTGCATCAGTTGAACGTGAATGGACCTCGAGGCGACAGCATTGAGGAGTCTGGAGCAGGCCGAGTCTGGAAAAGCGCAGCGGGAGCGGGTCACTAGGAGGGGTCACTTGGAGGGGCCACTGTCAAGATCAAATCGTAACCCTATCTAAAAACACCTAGCTGGGAATTGAGAGTGTAGAGCAGAACAGAAACAACTCTTTTTGCCAGATCCCTGATTGGAATTCTATTACTGAGCTGGTATCTCCTCACAGAATAAGCTTACTTCCCCTTTCTCTCCAATTTTCTCTCCTCCTCGAGTCCCACCCCAGCTCTCCCACTGAATTCTGCCCACCTCGGCGTCGGCTACTTGCAATTGGGACCGAAAGTGTGGGGTCAGACTCATCACTTCTCCATGGCCAAAAACCAGGTCCAGGCTTCGCTGATAACCTCAGCTACAGATATTCCGGTGAACTGTGCTTCAATTTCTCAGGATATCAGTGACATTCTTGGCAACCCCTCCTATGTGGTAATCCGCAACGAAACTGCCCCCAGCCCACGCTGGGTTCTCTATAAGAGCACCTGTGACCCGTCCTTGGCCCACACTCAGGTCAGGCTCTCCTCGGCCTCTCACGTACCAGATCTCCCAAATATAGTTGTCGCAGCTTGTAATCCAGTTGTTCTCGAGCACGTGTACTTTACTGCCGAGGATCTCGATTTGTTTCGCTCGGGAAGTCTCCAACTGCCTCACATTTTGCGTCAGGGTGAACACGTGCCCCGCCTTAAGAGCAGAGTCCACGCTTGTTTCCCACTCGATCAGGGTATTTATGACGAGAATGTGACGAAACTCACATTTTTGAAACCCTCCAAGAAGCCCGCCGACGATGCCCCCCCGGCTGAGCTTCTCATGGATGGCTTCTTTGACAGCAAGACCGACCCAAAACAGAAACTCCAGGTCCGCATAATGGAACATCCTCTCAACATCCAAGTAGATATTGAGTCTTCTCTGTTTGTGCGCCTTGACGTTCTCGGCCGAATGGGCCTCTTTTCAGGCGATACTGTCAAAGTCCAAAACGGACGTTTTCTAACTCTCTTTGCATATCCCGAGCCCAACACGTCGGTAAGCGACAGTATCTACATGTCTCCTATCCTCTATTACAATATGGGATGTCCAGATACTCTCGAGCTTGAAGCCACGGAATCCCGTCCTGCCGTTGCTCGTGAAGTCACAATCTCCCGCATAGCTTCGCCAGTCACGACAAACAAACTTCTGCAACCGGCATTCCTCTCTCGCCTGCGTCAGTATTTTGAGACGTGTAATCGTGTTGTGTCCACTGGCGATATTCTAGCCATAACTATTGATTCAATAAGCGCTTCCACCGTTGAAGATAACTCAACTGTACCGCTGACAAAACCTGACGAAATTGCGTGGTTTAAAGTTGCTAGTGTCTCAGGTGGCTCGGAGCGTGCATCTTGCTTCACCATTGTTCCATCTCAGACGAGAATGGTTCAGTCTGGTCTTGTTTCGGAGCGTGTTATCCCCTTCGATATTGGTTTGGCAGAATATCTTGGAATACCTGGCCACTATCCATACGACTTCGCTAATGATAAGCCAAACTCTTTCACAAGTGCAAAACGCCTGCACTCCCTTCTCTCCACCTCTATCACCGGCGACTTGCCCATGTCCATCTTGCTAACCTCTTCCAAAAGGGGGGCTGGCAAGTCCTCGGCGCTGTCTGCAACCTGTGCCAGCCTTGGAGTACATCTTTTTACATTGGACTTCAATGTGCTCAAGAATCCTAGTGATGCTAAGTTCATTGGCATGCTACGCGCAAAACTCGAGAGAATTGGCCCAGTCAAGCCTGCAGTCGTTTTTTTGAAACATGTCGATGCGGTTACAAAAAATTCGGAAACAGATGGTAACGAGCCCCCAATTATTTCGCAACTCAATGAAGTCTTTGATGACTTCTTTAACCCTGGCGTCGTTTTTGTCGCCTCAACAATGGATAGTGACTCCATCAGCGACTCCTTTCGTGCTAGGTTCAAGTTTGAGATCGATTTCGCAACACCTACAGAAAATGAAAGAAAAGATATCTTTGAATACCTTTGTAAATCGCAAATGGGATCGTCAGCTCTCACCATGGGTTCAAAGAGTGCCCATATTGGCTATAAGCTACGCCATGATGTTTCTAGCGAGTCTTTGGCACTGGGATCTGCCGGACTTTTACCCTTGGACATAAAATCCATTTTGCTATCTGCTCAGCGCAGTGCCCATACAAGACTATCTAAGATGCTTGGCCAAATCACTCCTTTCGAGAAAGAGTTGACATTCGAGGACTTGGTCTTTGGATGTGGCGGAATGATCGCAATTTCACCTCAAGACATGGAATCTGCAATCTCCTCCGCCAGAAGTAAATACAGTGATTCAATCGGGGCACCAAGAATTCCGAATGTTGGTTGGAAGGACGTTGGAGGTTTGGATAACGTCAAAGGAGAGATTTTGGATACCATTGAGATGCCCCTGAAATATCCGGAGTTATTTGCTGGGGACATGAAAAAGCGCTCTGGCATACTTTTTTACGGCCCACCTGGTACAGGTAAGACGCTATTGGCCAAGGCTATTGCTACTTCTTTCTCTCTTAATTTTTTTTCTGTCAAAGGCCCCGAACTTCTAAATATGTACATTGGTGAATCTGAGGCCAATGTTAGAAGGATTTTCCAGAAAGCGAGAGACGCTCGACCGTGTGTCATTTTCTTTGATGAGCTGGATTCAGTGGCTCCAAAGCGTGGCAATCAAGGAGACTCTGGTGGTGTCATGGATAGAATTGTTTCCCAGTTGTTGGCTGAATTGGACGGTATGAGTTCTGAAGCTGGTCAGGGTGTCTTTGTTGTGGGAGCTACAAATAGACCTGATCTTCTTGACGAAGCCCTGTTGCGTCCTGGAAGGTTTGACAAAATGCTATATCTTGGAATTGCCGATACTCATGAAAAGCAAAGCACCATTTTGCAGGCTCTTACCAGAAAATTTACGCTTGCCCCCGATGTTGACTTCACCACTATCTCCAATAAGTGCCCGTTCAACTTCACGGGTGCTGACTTCTATGCCATGTCAAGTGATGCTATGTTGAATTCCATGACCCGTATTGCTGGAATTGTTGATGAGAAGATCAACAGATATAACAAAGAAATTCGCGTTGCCGAGGGACTACCAGAAGTTAGTACGAGGTGGTGGTTCAGTAATGTTGCAACTCCTGAGGATATCAAGGTGGTGGTTAGCATGTCAGATTTCGATAAAGCACTTTCGGAGTTATCACCGTCCGTTTCGGCAGATGAACTCCAGCATTATCTCAGAATTCGGCAGAACTTTGAACAGACTGTTGACCAGAAGGACGAACCACGTCCAAATGGTCACGTAAATGGAGCTAGTACCATTAAAGCATCCAGTTGAAAATTATTTAACAATTAGCTTAAATTACAATGTTTCCCATCCACCATAGTCGCTTGTGAGGTCTGTAGTTCTCGCAATGATATTCACCGCTCCGTGTTCGAGCCAGGCTGAACGGCTGAAGTGAGCATAGCGCATTTCCTGCAGAAATTGAGGTTTTCCGCGTTTGATTTGCGTATCCGTTTCTCCATGTGCATTTAAATAGGGAGAATCCACAAACGCGCCAATCGATTTTCGAAGAACGAGAATAGAAGACTTTTTAGGAGCTAAGAAAATGCCTAGATTCTCACCACACTCTTGCATATGAGAACCACATGATTTGGCTTTTCTAACCTGGATTCCAACCACAGCTCCACAGAACATGCAAATAGCAATGTCTTGGAATGACGTCCGCTTGCGCTCCGTTGTGTCGTATGTGACTGAAAACAACGTGTCAAGTTGCTTAGGGAGTCTTATCAAAGACTGGATACCCGGATACTCAAATTTGTAGCCAAAATTTTCAGAGTTTGTTAAAGCATTGACCCACTCAGAGCCCACATAATCGTCCGTTCTCGACCAGACAAGAGATTGCAAAGTTTCGCTTAAGCTTGGTATCTTCAGAAACTCACAGAGACGGCTTGCTTCAGTTCCTTCCATCCCCATCCAATCACAATCGTCGTAGTCGCAAGGACTACCAACATAAGCAAGGATTGCAGCTTTGCGGAGAAAGGGAGTGACACTTTTTTCCAGTACGGAGAACAAGCTTTTGGATGAGGCAGGTGTTGAAAAACTACCCGCGGGGGCTCCAACTGACTCTAATAAATTTGTCACAGAAGTAACGATAGATGCTTGCTGTTCATCGGAAACCTCAGCATGGGAAAGACTTTCTGTCAAAGGAGACATGATCCATTCTGACTTTTTGACAACTTCTTGCACAAATCCAAATAATGAATTTTGAACAGTCTGCATGAAGAAAACACGAACGATTTGAGAAAAATCAAGTCTGAATGCAGGTCCATACAACATTGCGAATTTAGTAAACGCCTCAAAAAGCTCATGGCTGCCACTAAAGGCACGAAGAGGAGAAACCTGCTCACCTACAGGACCATAGGTATCCGTATTTGAGCTTGCTGTAAGAGTACCACAGTACATGGCAAACTCGTACAGGGCACGAGGGCCACTAACCAAATGTGACGGCAACTGATCTATCAAAATGGAGCTGAATCCTTGACTTTCGTAACCAGTTCCGCGAATTGAGATTTCCAAAGCGCTTACCGTACTAGCGAGTGTAGCAAACATGACATCGACAGGCGCAGCATACTCAGCAGCAATAGAGGTACCCTCCAGCTTCCAAGTAAACCACCTCATGGCTTTCTTCGCACAAGCGGTATTGTATGAGAATCCTTCAAAGATGCCAGAGTATTCAGGCTTCAAATTTCTCTTAGCTTCCACCAATAGGTTGTCTCCTTCCAAAATCCAGTTACGATTCTGTTGAATCTTTCTGAGGTAATCACAGAATGTTTCAAAACTGCACGCCTTCTTCTCAGGGATCAGATCATTCAAGGACTTGACGTTCTTATCCCAGAAAATAGGAATGTACGAGTTACACAGCGCTTTGCATAAAGGACACAAAAACTCACTATCGATACCAGGAAGGCTGCCGTCCATGGTACCAGTGATGGGATTCTGTGCCAGTTGAGATGCCTGACAACTGTTGAAACAGACAGCATGCATAGTGTGTCCACAGGACATCCAGATGGGCCGAATGTCTCCTCTTGCAGAGTTCGGGAACCCTGGTCCAAAATCGTGAACAGGCTGATTATGGCCGCTCCTCCAGAGATCCACGCCTCTTGTTTCGTTTCGCTCTCTGTCTGTGACTTTTGCGTCCAGATTTGGAGGCCCAATAAAAGATTCGAAAACCCACTCATTATCATTATCATGCTTTCCAAGCGGGATTTCTCGGAAAACATTGGAAGTGTCAACAAACCCCAAAAGGCAAAGAGGACCCGTGTCAGAACTCGCTTCATCACTGTGACACAGCATGCACTCCGAAGTGGGGTATTTCCAACCAGAAACATCATCCTCCATTAAATTTTCATCGTTTCCATCCTCGTCGTCAATGTCCGCATATTGAGCAAAAACGCTTTGCTGATTGGCCATTTCTGCCATGATCTGTGCCCTTCGCTGTTTTGCTTTAAGCTTTCTTGCGTCATTTTCAGAATGTGCTTCTTCATCTTCTGTGAGATTTTGTCGCTCTTGAGTACCGACAATGCTAGGAATCTTTGACGTTGCTACCAACTCCGGCTCCTTAGCTGCAATCAGCTCAAATATTCTGTCGATCTGAGCCCATCTACTTGAGAGATTCTTGTTCTTTCTGAGCTCACAGAGCTCCCAAGCAATTGTAGGGAAAGCCTCAACTCTCAAAAAGCAATTTTTAGAAAAAGATGTTGTTCTCTTGAAGTTGAGATCATCTTTTGCAGCAAAGTGCAAAAGATGAAGAACGTAGCTGACCAGCGTTTCAACTCCTGTATCTGCTGAAGCACTGTCAATGAAAAACAAAATGCGAGACATGACCATTGAAAAGGCAGGAGTGCAGGTGAACTCTGACAGACCAACAAAAGGACCTCCTTCAATCTTCTCGATAACGGGCTCAATCACAATCGAATCCTCCGGTTTTCCAGTCTGCTTGGCAAAATATCTCTTCAAAAATCGCTCTGATTCAATGACATTTGTCGCTCCATGGTGAATGTAGTGAGTTTTAAAATTGGGATATTGTTCCGGCTTTAGCACAAACTGGCCTACGCCTCTGATTCCCTTCGGCTCCGAGAATGTTGTCAGCCCACTAAGTATTTCCTCAAGAATATCCTCACTTGAGGAAACGCGCATCTTTCTTATCAGATCTGAGAAAGATAATGGTTTTAGCAAAAGAGCTTGAATAATGTCCCTCTCAGTCTCCTTTTTTCTATAATCATCAGAAGAAAGGCCTAGCAAGTGGTTTCGCTCTGAAATAAAAATTATCAAGAAATGGACAAAATCTTCCAAAAGCAAGATCTTCTTTGCAGTATCATACATCTCCCCGTCATCCCAGTAATTCCAGCCCCAGCGATCGAGCAATGTCAACATAGCAGTCTGTGGTTCCATGACTACAAGTGCAGTCTGAACAGCTAAAACGTCCCTAACAAAGCACTGACGGTGCAACGTTTGTTCGCGATAGTGGAAAATTTGGTTTCTGACCGAGTAACCGTTTCTCACAAAGAAACCGACCTTTCCAGCGCTCAGGAAAGCCAAAGTTCTAATTGGATGCTCAAATGTCTGAGCAATTGACTGCTCGGGAGACAGGCCCAATTCAGATCCAGCTGACTCGATGATTTGACGCAGTTCCTGGGCAGACGAGACTTTCGACTCAGATATTATAAGCATAAGGAGGATGTGAAGGGGATGATGCAGGGATGTGTAACCTTCAAGCACATTGAAGTCGACGACTTCACGGTCTCCAAGCTGATGGTAAGAAATGCTGTCACCTGGACCATTAATTTCATAAATTCGACCCCGATCTTGATCTTGGGTGGTTTGATCCACAATAATTGTCATCCCCAAAGTCCACTTCAGAATGTATTTGGTGACAGAAAAAATTACCGACTGGTATTGTCGAGTAGTGACACCTGAGTCTTCCAAAGATGGGGTGATAGCCTCAATAAGCTTCACCAGAAACGGCATGAAGTTGAAATAGCTGACCCATTCTATGCTTTCATACTCAACATGCTGGCCCGTTTGCCGTTTGATGGGAAGCGTGCCCTGAAACAAGAGGACAAGCTCTGCAAGCTGCTCAAACCCACGAGTATTGGAAGCAACGGCTAACTTATCCTGGTTTCCTTTAATGACAAATTCAAGGTCTCGAAACGGTTGTGTATAGCGTCTGTTGATGAGGGTATCCGCAAGGTGCGGGTTGAAAGCCTCTGCAGTAATAGAAAGTGGGCCGCGGATGCGCTTCTGAGTAAAGCATGTATAGATGACCGCAAGAAACTTGGTCAAATAGGATTTTTGAATGAGAGATGTACCAATTGATGGCGTCGTGAAGAGCTGGTCTGCCATGCCCGCAACCACAGAAACCTCCGGCTCACGCTCATAGCGGATGTAAATCTCGACAAGAAGAGGATATATCTGTGCATAGTAGAGACCAAGAAGTCGTTTGTAGACAGGGCGGGACAGCATAGTAGACATGATAATTTCATTGAGAGTGACGCGCACATGTTTCCAGAGTCGCGTGTCAAAGAAAAGGAGGTATTGCAGACGAGTAGATATGCAGTTACCAAAGCCAACAAGTTCGGGATCTTGGTAGCACTTCGGTGGATCATTCCAAGGGCGCCGGGCATCTGATGGCCGGCGGGTGTCCTCATTATCGAAGAATGGGATAAAGTAGCCATTCAAGTCTGTCAGAGGAGAAGGAGAAGTAGCAAGAGACTCATCCACTTGAGTGTAGAGAGGAGAAGTCACATCGATAAAGCCATGAATAAGCAGTGGTCTATCAGTGGGATCTTTGGCAGGCGGCTTTGGTTCAGTTGACGGATCTTTCTCGCAGACTCCAGGGATCCATAAGCTGCAGAGCGCCTGAGCAACTAGGGTGCCAACGACATCGGGGTGACCTCCAACAGGAACAGCAATTAGATCCTCAAGAACTTCAAGCAGTAATTCACAAAATACCTCACGCATTAAGTTGCGGTGAGCGCGGACCGAAATAGCGAGGGTCTTGGGGGTCACTTCTCGCTTAACTTTGTAAACTGCTGCTGCATTTGACGAACTGAAAATCACTCCACGGCCATGACGATCGATCTGTGTGGCTATCATATCGCCGAAACGTTCAGTTTTCTTAGTGGCGCGCGCCACACCCTCAACAACATCATCAAATGAGCTGCGCTCGTCATTCCAAAGCACCAGGTCATAAAGATTACGAGACGCAGCAAACGGGGCGATAGTATCGTCCTCGGCTCCATAGACGTTTGGATCCAGGCAAAATGAGTTTTCGTATTTCGTGAACTGGTCAGGCTTGAAAGTCTGCAGACGCATTGTGGAAGTACTAAAGACATCAATACAGTGGTCCAGCAGAGTAGAGACGGTAATCGAGATGGCAGATACTAGCTCTTGCGGCAATTCTGACATGTTGCTGCCGTTTCCAGTGTAGTAAGGGCATTTGAGGTCGTTTTTCCATGCCTCTTCGTCGCCGCAATCACACACGCCGGAGCCCTCTCTAACAGCAATTGTGATGGCATAGTTGTGTCCCACATGAGCTTCTGGGTTGAAACAATTGGCGCACAAAATGCACGTCTCGTCAACAGCACAGGTGGCGCAGGTGTAGGTTGGCTCGCCCTTCTTGAACTTGTGCAGGCAGGGTCTTCCAAAATGGGTCGGGTCCTTCGCATAATCTTGTGAGCGGATGTACGCAAACCCTGGACGAGACAGCTGCTCCTGAGTAAAAAAGAGGTGCAGATAGTGGCCCAGCGACATGAGATCAAACAACTGTTTGCGGATGGCGATTTTGGCCTGAGCGGAGAGAGATGGTGTCACTCGCGGTGCAGAGCCAGACTCATACGATTCAGCGACTTCAAGTTCCCACACATAACGCTGGAAAAAGCTTCGCAGCCGGTAAGGTAGCTCCAGCAGCGCTTCCTGAGGGGAACTCATGTTGTGGGGCTGAGGAATGGTTTGGAGAAAGGCGATGAGGGGACATTTCTCAGCGACGTTGGGAGTGGGGCCGCAGCTCTGCAGGAGGATGAGGCAGGATCGGAGAAAGGATAGAATACTTATATTGAAGTTTTGGAAGTATTGAGAAATGCAAATAGATTTATGAGATCTGGGAAGTTGAGGGATCTTTGCTGGTAGCTTCAATAGTTATTTCCAATGGTCAGAGACGAGGGCAGCTGTTGTGTGCGCAGTGGCGAGGGAGAAGATGGATATGGTCGACAAGATTGTTCCCTGTAACTGAGTGTTCGCAGTTGATTCCCCATCTCCTATCTCAATAGGTAACAAGGCAGCCTCATAATTTTCCCTAGTGGCCAGTTGAGGGCAAATGGATACGCAGCTCTTGAAGTGCAATACCAATCGCATGAGAATAATCCTCGGGTATTGCAATCCGGGGAGTAAACCCATCTGCTTCGGAGCCTTCAAATGAAAAGACTCCTCGACCTGAGAGGAACCTTGAAATAGTCACACTTTCACCGGGAGCTATTAATTTTATGGCAAAGTACTACCAACTCCAGACACTGCTTGAACCTCAACAGCCAGCAAGACCTTATCTTCCCTCTGAATAATTTCGATAATACATTCAATCTAAATTATGCGTCTATTCATTCCTCCTCATCCTCATCAGTGACATACTTCTGTCTGATGTCGGCCCAGAGCTTCTGTGTTAGTGAATTCGGAACCTAAAATGCTTGGAATAATACTTACACCCTTGTTGATGCTGGCGTAGTACTTATCAATGGCAGCGGAGAAGCCAATGTCAAAGAAGAAAGAGGCAGCAAAGACGGATGCCACAAAGGTCGAGTTTCTCTTGAAAACAGTGTTATAAATAGTGGTGTAGATCGACTTCGTTAGTGAGTTCAAGTAAAAAGTATGAGAGATGCATGTGAAGAACGAAATTCGATTCATTGGTCCAATTTATCGCTGCATTCGCTTTAGTGCTCCTGCTTGTTCGGTGATTGTGGACCAGCGATGCATCCGAGAGTAAGCAAGCCGGGTATGTTGAAAACGAGCCAATCAAAGAAACAGAGCTCCATGCCATCTCGCAATCACATCTACCAGGCACAACGCCTATCTTGCGCGTATTCAAACTTACCATTTTTGATGATGAATGAAAGTGAATTTCATTGGACGATGATCCCAAAAGGTGGTCCAACTAAGGTCACGTGACTCTCAATAATTTAATATTTGAGTTACATAAATAAAATGACTCCTCACAGCCTGATGGAGAGCAGCAAACCAGCTGCCGCTAAGCCGAGCGGCATTGAGGTTGCGAGCGACGGGTCACGTCAGGTTGCCGCTTCTTACCGTTCAGATGGGTCTCTGCGCAAGCCTATTAGAGTCCGCCCAGGTTATGTTCCAGCTGAAGATAAGCAGCGTTATGTAGTTAGGCAGCGAAGAGACAAGAGCTTGAATGCGGAGAGCCAGCTTTTGGGATCCCTGGAAAAGCTGTCTCTCTCCGAGAAATCTGAGACAGCCAAGGAGCAAGTAGCCGAAAAGACCAAGGCTAGAGGATCAGATAATGCTAAGGGGCAGCAGACAATGCGTGAGAAACTATCGCAGCCAGAGCTCCAGAGCGAGAAAATCGTTGACACTGCAAAAATTGGCTCTATGAAAAAAAAGAGCAATGAATCGAGAGAAAAGCCATTTTCTGACAAAACTGCAAGTTTCAGTGTAAATTCTGCTGGCAGAGCCTTGTCTGGGAATCGCTATATCCCTCCCCACATGCGAAGCTAATTTAACATGTATTGCTGTTGTTTCAGCATAATAAAAATACAAACTATATATGCAAAATGGAGAGTCTTATAAAGACCTTTTAGATAAGGAAAGCGGCAGCCATGAGAGCAAGCACGGCGCTACCGAAGGTCCTCTGCGAAGCACCGTTAGCCTCGGAAATGCCCGCTGAGGAGGCCGAAGCAGAGGGAGAGGCCGAAGCAGAGGCAGTGGATGCAGCTGCAGCCGAAGTATGCAATGTAGCAAGAGTAGAAGCAACAACACTTCCTGATGCTGCGATAGCAGTAGCATCCTCAGTGACAGAAGCAACTGTAATTTCGCCTGAGGTTTCAACAGCAGCGCTAGCCGATGCACCAGTGGAAGCAGCGGCCAGAGTCACAGGAGTAGCGGTACTCAGGAAGACAGAAACCACGGAAGAAGCAACTGTAGATGCAGCAGCTGTGGAAGCGGCAGTTGTAGATGAATCAGCAGCCGAAGAAACAGCCGACGACACATCAGAAGAAACAGTTGTGGAAGAAGCGACAGAGGAAGAAGCGACAGGGGAAGAACTAGTGGCAGAAGAGGTTTCAACGGAAGAGCTGGACACCAGAGTGGAGGTGGATGAGACGGCACTTGCGGAAGAAACAACGGTCGAAGATGAGGCACTGCTGGAAGAAGCGGTAGAAGACAAAGCAGACGAGGACGATGAAGAGGACGAAGAGGACGAACCGTCAGCATTGCCGTTGATAGTACCATCCTTGGCAGTGATGGAAGTCCAGGAACCAGACTTGTCACTGTAAGAGTACTCGGTGCCGGTAGAGTAGTCCTGGACCTTGAGGTTCTTAACGTACGCGTGGAAGGGGCCAGCAGAATAGTCGGTTTCACCACCAGCCCACTCAATGGTACCAGGAGCATTGCTAGAATCACCACCAGCCCAAGTACCGATCTTGAGCTGCATAGGGGTCTGCGGGTAGCCTTCGGAATTGGTGGACTCGAGAGTTCTCACAACAGCACCGTTGACAATCCACTGGAGTGAGGTAGATGTCCAGACCAGGGAGTACGTATAGAACTGAGTCTGAGGAGATGCAATGGAATGGAAAGCACCACGGTCGTAGGTGGAAGTGTCACCCTTGGAGAAGTAGTTGGACTGGACCTGAGTAGTGTCACCACCAATCCACTCAATGTCAATCTCATCAAGGTCATCAGACTGGAGGACAAACGAGGTGACAATGCCGGTGCCAGGGGCAACCTGGATCTCAATGTCAACTCTGCCAAACATAATGTAAAAGTCGGAAGAGAGCGTTGGAGCGTCGCCTTTCTTGGTGATCTCAAGATCCAGGCCATTGCTGCCATATGTAAGGCTCTGACTGGTGGCCTTCCAGCGATCAGACTCACCCTGGGTGAAGTCGAACGAGGCGGTGGTACCGAGAGCAGGGTCGGGGTCGCAAGTGGTCTCAAGAGGATCACATTCGGTAGTGGTCTGGGCGTAGACGGCAGAGACAGCGAGAGCTGCTTGGAGCAGATGACGGAGCTGCATGACTGTGAAGTTGGAAGTTGTGTAGTGGGATGAGCAAAAGACTCTTGCTGAAGTGTTTTAAATAGAAATGCTAAGGCTGAGGCGGAAGAGAGCAGGCCACAGCTGAGAGATGTTGTAAATAGGAGAGAAGGAAGCCTAAAAGCTGGATGATAATGAGATGAGGGGTGGAGAGCGAGGCTTTATATACACGGGCGACTAGGATTCAATCCAAATAGGTCTGGAGGCGATGCCCCGTTTATTTTCGCGCCAATTGTGGGTCCGTACCGGGTCCTCGGTCCCACAAATTATTCGCCAATGCAGAGCCACCGTAGAGTCGTGGCTCAGGAAGCCTTCATAGCGAGTCCCAAAGCGGGTTACTGCGTACGACTGGCCTTCAGCTAGACTGTAAAAAGCAAAAACAGATGCAATTCTTGCATAGCCTTGCATGAAATGGCTGGTAGGTGGTTGGGCGATGGCTGGGTCGCCACGCAACACCGCCAAGCGAACGGAGAGAGGTGAGAGCAATTAACAGACTGCTGTCCGGAAAAAAAAGCAGTCGAAATGTAGTTGTGTGTACAGTTGGTATTTGCGACATGCGCAGGGGCGCGCAAAAACGTGATCCCGCAATAGCTCGCCGTTACTATGAGAGGAGTAGTACCGAACAGGAAAACGCCTGCGTGACCCTGCATGAGCTTTCCCACGATTTTACCATGCGATATCCCTATTTTTAGGCCCTAGGAGGAATGGGAGCTTGCGGAGTTTCTCGCTAGTCCAGAAATCATTCCAAGCAAAGACCGTGAACCGTTGTATTTTGAGAAGGTTCACTTTTTGAATTGGTTTGTTTCCCATATCCTGTCATTTCAGTCACCCGCCCATAGCTCCTCGCTGCTGTGCTATAGGTAGCGGAATGCTATAATGGTTATTGTGGCCAGCTCATATGCGCCTTAACGCACAGGGGCCTGCACGATTATTTCAAGAAGCACAGACAGCTCGGCTGGCCTGAGCGTAATAATTATTTGGCGATAACACTAACTAGAGTCGAGGTTTGGCAAGGATTTGGCTGGTTATTGCTGTCCATAGAATGAAAAGCTTTCTTGGCTCGAAACCTCACCGCGACCCGGCAGCCAAGCGGGCCCCGTCATGCGTGCCAGCGCACTTTGCTTTTGTCACACAGCCTCTCTGACGTTTAGTCTCCGCCTCTCAAGGGGGTGCTCGCACAGCCGAGTGAGCGACCGTCATATACGTCAGATGAGCGTACTGCGCTGCTCATCCGGGGCTCAGCCTTGCTTCTACCTCCGAACAGCGATGATCCAAGAATAGCAGATGCCGAGAGTCAGCCTCCTGGGAAACTGGTAGCTCCCAGGGGGCTCCAACCGAAGAGGGCACTAGTCTCGTTGTTAACCTTAAAACAGGGGGTTTCCAGCGACATGGGCGTGCAGCGCCTCAGGAGAGGTGAAAGGCCGCATTCACTGGGCGAGCTGGTGAGCTGGTAAACCAGCCAGGGTCCCGCTGGGGAGGTTGCCAGGGCCCACCAGAGCCAGCCAGGGTCAGCCAACGTGCCACACTCTCAGGTTGTGCCAGTGGCTCCTGGAGTGGAGCCTGTCCAGCCAGCTTCCTCAGTTTGCGGGGACTTCCAGCCGGGGACCCACCTACCCCACGCCCCCCTCTGACAGCACGACATGCTGGGAACGTGATGCCATTCGTCATTCTCCTCGTTTCAAGAGTCATGCTATCTATAGTTCATCTCAGGATTGAATATCCTTTCTTTTGTCAACCTTCAATCCCCTTTCCTTCTCGAGAGCCTCACAGCGCCGAGCCCCAGCCTCCAAGGCGCGTGAGCACTCCCAAGCCTTTTTTTTGTGATCTGCAGCTCCGGAATGCTACCGAACGGCGACAATGACAGCCGCGCAGCGCTCCAAAATTAGATTTGGCAAAGAGAAGACTAATTTGGACTAAGAAAGCCAGTTTCCCGCCCAAAATCTGCCGCCTTTTTGTCAAGCCTCTCCTCTCTCATGCCAAATCAGGCTGCTTCTCTTCCCTAAACGCGCTTCTCGCTTAGCAGTTGCCCCAAATTCCTAGGCGTCAAATTCTGCGGATAATATGCACATTCAGCCACAGAGCCCCACCTACCAGAAGAGAGGTGTTGTGGCCCAGGAAAGTACTGTGGAGGCTGGAACAGAGCCCAGCCAGCCAGGAATGCCCCCACAATTACACCCGCCATCTGCCAGCGGCTTTACCCCACTCGGCCAGTACTAGTCTTGGCTTTCACAGCCGTGCGCTTCACTAGAGCCACCCCACGGTTAGGCGTTAGGACCCTGCGGCACGTTCTCTAGCGCCGGGCTACCACGTCTCAGAAACAACGCAATCTGATGAACATATTGTCTATGAGCTTTGTTTAGGCCTGCGCAGACTCTGCAGCAGTACAGTGTGGCGATCCTCACTCTCGCCAGCGCCATTTGATATCTTGGCGTTGGCCCAGCTTGGCGGTCTGTACTATATAGTGGCGGGGCACCGCCCCACAAAATCCCGCCAGGCACAGCTCAAAGGCGACCAAGACCGCAGAGGTGCCTGTGGATGTCTACGTCGGCGTCTTTTTCCGCTGAGCTGGGTGGTTGCCACGAGCATACTCAGACCAAGTACAGCCTCCCCTAATTTTCTCTATCGCTGAGGTTCTGCCACCCGGGCACCTCTCTGGGGCAACGCCCCACGTCAACCTCTCCCCTTCTCAAGACAACACTTTTCACTCAACACTATGGCCTACGCAGTCTGGCTCGCAACCAATGCTGCTCCTGGAACTATTTCGGCGCTCCACGACGACCTGATTGACAAAAATGCCACCCACGAAGGTCGTTGGAGCTTTGAATACCGTGTCTACCGTGAAAATGCTGCCACAGACAGCTTTCTTTACACTGTGAAGGGCTCTGATGCAAAGTACTACTGCTTCAGCAGAGGCGTGGGCTCTATTCTGGAAGGGGATATTGATGCAATGCTATCCTCAAAATTGCGAGCTCTTTGGACAAGTCGTCAACAGGTCCGAGGCGAGGGCCATGTTTACGATCTGCCGGTCGCAGATACAGTGCTGAGAGTTGCTAATGTGATGCTTCAGGGCTCGTTTCGCGGACTTTTGGTTGAACTAGAAACGTCTTTGCTGACCACTGAACAGATTTCTGCTCTCATTGCAACGTATGAACTGCCTCAAGCAGCTGTTTTGTTTGCAGAAACTAAGCTGCATTTGGCCGAACATTACGTGACGGTTCTCAAATCCTAATGGCTGCATCGGAGCATTTTGAACACATTGTTTAACTTCCAGGAAATGTTGTCAATGAGTGGAGAATTAATTTTGAAGTCCACAGGCTTCTCAATGACGGAATGAATATTCAGTTTTCACTGAAGTTATCCCGATACATCTCACCACCTTTCAATTTTACAAAGAATGTCTCTTGGAAGCTATTTTCTGGTATCCTTTCGATGTTGTTATTGTCACCTCTCCTGCATTTGAATCATGTCCACTGTTCGGTCTGCAACGGTAGCCATATCCTCATGATGTGTTATCACAATAATGGTCATAATTCGCTGGTCCCGCCGTCGGGCAACCAGTCGCTTGATTGCCTGCACGGACGCCGAATCCAGCGCACTTGTTACCTCATCCAAAACAAGAATGCGCGGATTTCGCACTAGTGCCCGTGCAATTGCTAGTCGTTGGAGCTGCCCTCCACTCAATACTTTACTAGCATCGCCAACCTTGGTGTGTAACCCATCTGGCAGGCTCATTACAACCTGGGCGAGCTCTACCTCTTGTAATGCCTTGAATATGTGTTGTAGAGTAATGGTCTCGTCTCCAAATTGAAGATTACTCCATATACTTCCTTCAAAGAAGTCGGCAGGCATTTGCTTGACAAAGGATATTTGACTCCTTAGACAAACTGGGCTGATACTCCGCACATTTATTTTGTCTATCATGACTCTTCCAGAATGTGCATTTGTAAACCCTGTCAACAGGTCAACCAGGGTTGACTTTCCAGATCCTGAAGGCCCCATCACTGCTACCGTTTCACAAGCTCGGATTTCCAGAGTAAGTCGATTCAGAATGGTCTTGTGCTCTTTAACGACAGTCACTTTGTCAAACTGTACTTGTCCTTCCAATTTTGGCTCTTCGCCATACCACTCATCCACCATTTGGAGCTTCTCGATGTATTTCAGCTCACGGACTGTTTGAAAGGCACTGTCCACCTTGGGCAATGTAATAAGTGAGCGATTGGCGGATGTCAACGCAAAAGACATCAGCGTGTATATTGTCAGTACCTGGGATGCCGACTGGCGCCCATCATATACAAATTCAATTCCAAAATGAAGCATCAGTGCTTGCCCAACGTATGGAAATAGCCGCGTCAAGCCAAATCCAAATCCGGTCCATACACAGTGCACATTCTCCTTAAAATTCTGCTTGGATATGGTCTTGTCAATAGAATCGATGAAATATTTCTCAAGTCTCAGATTGCGGACAGTTCGCGCACTCGGGATTACTTCCAACAACCGCCGAGTCAGTACAGCTCGGTTCTCAGTCATTCCAAGCTCGTGGATTGCATTGATAAGCTTAAATACGATCAACACACACGTCAGAGAGACAACCACTGAAACAGCAATAGATGCTAACAGCCAACCTTCAGCAAATGCCCAGATCGATGCGCCGAGAATAAGGAAAGCTGTGAAAATGAGACTAGGAATGTAGGTGGAAATGAGCAGTCGGACTTCCTCAGTGTCATTTAAGAATATTGAACAAATGTCTTTTTTGATAGGTTGGTTACTGCTGCTCATGAGCCTCACAAAAGTTTCATTCCGCTTATCTTCTAGCCATTCCTCCGAAACATAGTCCAACAATCGTTGTGAGCAGTAAAATGTAATTGCGTCACCAAATGCAAGGGCTACAATGGCCACAGCCAGCGGGGCTATTGGCCCGTCAGGGTTTGTTATCAACACGAGCAGTTTCGACACCAGAAACGCTAAGACTGGGTTTGCGGCACAATTGACCAACCCCAAACCAAGGCCAATGATCAACAACGAACGATGTCTTACACTTTTGAGAACACTCCAAGATAGAACGCGTAGCGGAGCTTCAGATCTTTCAGCTATTCGTTGGAAGCCGTCAAGCTCAATTTCATCCTCACCCACCCTTAGGTCGTTCGGCATATCCTCTAAAGTAAGAGCATCTCCTGAGACTGAATAAGCATCGCCAGAAACTAATTTGTTGTCTGAGCCCATAATCAGTGCTTGATAGGGGTCAGAGAACTTGATTTGTTTGAATGGTCCAGAAGCCTCTACACGACCGTCAGTGATTATCATAACGTTATCATCATTGGAGAGTAAATCAACATCATGGAGAATCACAATAGTGGTCTTACTTTTTCTTCTTTTTCGAAGTCTAGCAATGAATCTCTCTCGATTTTTCGGATCCAGTGCACTTATAGGCTCGTCATAAATCATGATAGGGCAGTCACGAA
This sequence comes from Grinbergsozyma bentonensis, assembly GCA_030561725.1. Lineage (NCBI taxonomy): Eukaryota > Fungi > Ascomycota > Dipodascomycetes > Dipodascales > Trichomonascaceae > Grinbergsozyma > Grinbergsozyma bentonensis. Next base: position 80,308 of record JAKTYB010000003.1, on the reverse strand, counting down.
TCCAAGATCGAGCCAGAGCAACTCTCTGTCGTTCACCTCCGCTCAAATTCGACCCCCCGCCAGTTGCTGCCACTTTTTCGAAACTGAAGTTCACGAATCCGTCGTCGCATGCGTTCTCTAGTTCTTTTTCTTCTATCCTATCCAGGCCCAGTAAAATGTTGTCCTTCAAGCTCATTTCAAATAGATATGTATCTTGTTCAACAACTTGTATAACTTGTCTTCTCCAATCCAGGTTGAAAAAGTCAAAAGGTATTCCGTTCAAGACAATCTCACCTAAAGATGGGGTGTACAATCCCGATAATAATGCTGCAATACTTGACTTTCCAGAGCCAGATTTGCCTATCACAAATGTGATTTGCCCAGGTGGAATTCGTGTCGAAAACGAGTCAAGGACTCGCACATCCGGTCTTGAAGGATAAGAAAATGACACATTCCTGAAGCTTATTTCTGCTTGAAGAATCTCTTTTTCTGTCAAAACAAGTCCTATTCTTTGCCTGTCCTCAGGTCTGTCCAGAAGCTTACCTATAGACTGTCGAGCAATCTTGCCTTTCTGCATAAACTGAGCTTGCTGTGTGATGTTACTGAGAGCTTCTGCAATGATAAAAGCACACCAAAATACTGTCATGACGGTGCTTGCCTCTATTTTACTTTGCCTCGCAAGCGCGGCACCGTAACAGAAGGCTTGCATAAACATGAAGGTGGCAAAGAGTTTTGCCACACTTCTTTGTAGACACATTAAGCGGGAAATTTCCATATAGTTACGCTTCGCATCTCTCGTGTAAGAGGCAAAAATGCGTCGCTGCATTGTTTGGATCGAATATAGTTTGACTGTGGGAAGGGCTGATAGGGTCCAGATGCTTGTTGAAAGCGCCATCTCCATGCTGGCTTTGTAATTAGAGAGAGCTGGTGCGGATTTGATTCCAAGAAGAGTGACGATTACGACAAGCACTGGAATTCCAGCCACTGAAACAAGGGTCATATTCCATGATTGGTACATTGCCAGTATGAAAGCGGCAAGAAATCCCACAGAATAGCGAAGAACAGCACTTTTTGCTTTTGCATCCGCCAAATGAATTTCTTCGATAGACTGGGTTGCTGAAGAGAGTTTTCCTGCAAGATCCTTTTCCATATCAAAATATGCAATGGGCTTCATAATCACAGACCTCACGAGGGTTTTCCACAAGTCTTGCTTGATACGTTTGGCATTTACGTACCATAGAGACATCATTACCCAAGAGGTAACTCCATCAATGAATCCTACACAAGCTATTCCTAGAATAATCTCTCCGGCCTGCTGAACTGGATCAGTGACGGTGACCGAAACGGTGAAGTAGCTGATTATTTTGCCAAATAGGAGCGCCAAAGCTGGGGATGTTAAGGCTGAGACTACAGTGATGATTGAGGCAAGACAAACTATCAGGTTTCTCATATTGGGCTAATGTGAGGTAGATATCGTGACGCTAGCTGAATGCTGTGATGTTAACCATCTGTAGTTGATTGTGGCACTCGAAAGCGGAAGGAGCACATAGCCCTAGATAGCTAAACACTGTGGCAGTCAGCCTATAGCACAAAACGGTAAAACATTTATTTAAATTAAGCCACAAGGATATGGTCACGAAATCAGATGACCTGCGAAACTCCAAATTTTGCAGAACGGTACACCATCAGATCTGTACCTTCCTATTTCAGATATGTGCGGCGAAGCTCTGTGAATAACGCGCGTGATCCAAAAAATGCATAGCAGCGTGTAAACACAACTTAACTACCCAACACACTAGAACTGAGCGTAAACAAATGAGAAATGTTCAATGAGTTTTATTTGCAGTACTTGAAGGATGTTGCCGATGAGCAAGATGCTCGACAGAGAGGATCCACTACCTTCAATTTCTACCGTAGAGCCTATAATACCCTCAAGGCAGAAACACAAGAGTTCGGACATCCTAGCGAGCTGCTAAAACTACGTCATTTTGGAGAAAAAATATGTAAAAGGCTCGAAGATGCGCTTAAAAAGCATTGCTCTGAATCTGGTGTCGATTTCCCCACGCTTCCAATTGGCAGCAGGCCATCAAGTACTCCTGAAACTTCAGATGTCAGAAAGCCTACCAAGAAGCAGCGGCCAAAACAGTACATTCCGAGGTACAGGTCGGGCGGATATGCGCTTCTTCTTGCTTTATATGAACAACGAGAGTGTCCAGGGCTGACTAGACGGTCACTCTGCCAGCTGGCAGAGAAATACACTGATCAGCCATTCACGGCCGTGAAGGGCAGAGCAATCTCATATACAGCATGGAACGCCATGGCTACTTTGATTAAAAATGACATGGTGTATGCGAGCTCCTCTAAGAACGCAGTCTACAGTATTACGTCTACGGGTGTGGAAATTGCTGAAAGACTCAAGCAAATCGCTGAGGAGGCAGAGTCACCTGACAGAGCGGCACTTCGAGTACAAGACGACAATATCTCCACGCCTAGGAAGGCTTTTTCCGTAAGTGTCGGTACCCCAGAGAGTGCATACCGAACTGATGTGTGGCCTGCAGACTCGTTTGAGGTAGTTCTGGCCTTGGACAACAGAGAGGTAGCCTCTAGGCAAGATCGCGACTACTTTTACAACAACCTGTCTGAGCGAGGGGTTAAGGTCATTGTTCGATCTCTGCCTGTTGGTGATATTTTGTGGTTGGCAATTCACAAATGCTCAAAAGAGGAGGTGGTACTGGACACGATTGTCGAGAGAAAACGAATTGATGATCTTGTGTCAAGTATTAGAGACGGCCGCTTCTCCGAACAGAAGCAGCGGCTCCGCAGTAGTCTGCTGCCAAACATTATTTATTTAGTGGAGGGCAACCCTTCTTTTACCGGGCCATTCATCACAGCCGTCAAGACAGCAATGAGCCAGTGCATGGTTAGAGACGATTTTTTTCTCAAGAAGACATTGAACTCAGATGAAACTGTGAGTTACCTTACTGAGCTCACTGGTCGGATAACTGAAAGATTTGCACAGACGGACCTCCGGGTGTGTCGTCCGCGCATTGACAGCCACATCTCTTACCAAGTCGCTATTCACGAAGAGGAAGGCAATCTTCAGAGTAATCAGGTCCTGGGCGTTGCTATGCAGGCTTTTGAGGTTGCCATGTCCAAGTCTGCACTTATGACGATAGAAGACGTCTATTTGCGAATGCTGATGACGACGCGAGGGGTGACGCAAGACCGCGCCCATGCGATTCAGCGCAAGTATCCAACACCTTCTCGACTTGTTCAAGCTTACCAATGCTTGGAAGGAGGAGCACAGAAGTACATGCTGCATGAGAGTCTTGGAGGTGAAATATCACGTCGAAAGTTCAGCAAAGTTCTCTCTGAGAAAGTACATGAGACTTGGGGTCAAGTTGTAGAATAGTCTATCTCGACTGGCAGAGCCGCTGGCGGCTCAAATTGCATTTATCAGGTTCCGCAGATAGGGGTGAGTATATCTCACACATCCCCTTGAAAGTGATTGAGCTGTTCCTAGTGATAGGCTTGTAATGGGTCAACCCCGGCTATTTTTTCTCTGGTTTTCCATTATATGAGTTGAATGGAAAGCACAATCCGGGAGCAGTGCATTTCCAAAAGATTAAGATAAACTAATAAATTAAAACTACACAATACCATCTTACAGACTGAAATCGAATCTACTTTTAAGCTTTTTAAGCAATTCAGGCTGAGATTTGTCGGCAAATAATGCTTTGTCATCAATGCAATCAGAAAACGAAAACTTACGTTTCAAAGAAAAGAGAGCATTAGAGGGCAAGCTTTCAGTCGAAGATACGGGTTTCAAAACATCGGGTGTCAAAGAAGGAGGCTGGGATAGAGGCTGAAGTTGTTGAGTTGGCTCTGGCTTTTGCGCGGAAGGAGCAAAATTGAAGCTTGGAGCTTTGTTGGCAGGTGCCGGACTATCAAAGCTAGCCATTACAGGGGGAGTATTGACTGGAGCAGAGTTACCAAGTGGCTCAGAGCGAAGCTCCTTAGCCGGAGCCTTAAAGCTGAAGCTGGCTGGGGAGGCTGTCTTTTTAGAGGCCTCAGTGAAGCCCAAATTCAATGCAGATGACGGTTGAAACTGAGAACTATTCTGTTCTAGTGCGCCATTAGTTTGATCAATTGGCTTCACTATGTTAGCGCTTTCAGTCGGCTTTTTGTAAGTGAATGACGGAAGGCGAGGCATTGGAGCTGGATTGGAAGGCTTTTCTGATTTAGGAGCTGTTTGAGCTGGTTCCAGATTTTCTTTTGCCTTTTGGGGCTCACTAACGGTATTTTCTTCATCGCTGAGTGATATGACCAGTGATTTGCGCAGCCCAGAAGAGGTTTTGGGTTTGAAAGTGGCTGGGGCATTCTTGGACAGGGAAACAGTTGAGTAAGGATTTCCAAACTTATCGTCGGCAGCCGGGTTTTCCGTCGAGCTGGGTTCATCCAGCAAAGAAAGAAGAGTGGAAGCCGTTTGGCTCTTGGGCTGGAAGGGCTGTTGCTGTTCGGTTCTAAAAGATACATCCGCCATGGAGACATCAGCCAACACAGGCATTGTTGGTTTAACGATAGGAGTCACCTCTTGAGGATGATGAGTTTCTGCCTGTCGCGTAAAGGGATATGCAGATGTGATTTGTCCGAACTGGCGAGGCGCCGGTCTCTGCTGTGGACCCCGCTTTTCGGCTGCGTGCACCACTTTGGGTTGCTTATAGTAGGGCTCATAGCGGTTGTAATACTTGGCTGTCGGAGAAGGGGCGGACACAGCGACAGGTTTAGCGATTGATAGGTGCTGCTGCTCCGGTAGTTCTGAGGGGAATTTTTCCAAGATCGACTCATTTTCGTGAATCAGTACTGAATTCTCCGACACTTGCTCCGAGAGGTCCAGCAAAGACTCGCCCTGGCCGTGGGCCTGGTAAATCAGAGACAGAACACCTTCTTTTTCAATGTCGGAAAGAGGAGCGTCGCCCTTGCGTTTGAAAAAGTCTGCGAGCTTCTGATTGGGCGATTGAGGCAGCTCTGAAATAGCAACAGGTGCGGCTGGAGGCACTGGAGTTGATGAGAAGATTCTCGTGCGGTTAAGTCCGTTGAAAACTGGGGTTCTCGGCGGAGGGAATCTAAAGGGAGAAGACGAGCTGTTTGCCGAGGTCTGAGGAGTAGTCTGGAGAGATTCGTCTCTATCATCGTCCGATCCATCATCCTTTTCTTGTTTCGGCTGCAATTCTTCCTTGTTGGCCGAGCTTTTCCAGAAGAAAGACTTGACCCTCGAAAAAACCGACGGAGCTGATGCTGAAGAATCATTGCGAGTCGTTGGGTTCTTCTGACGCCTTGCGTAAGGGGTATTCAAAGCATACTTTGAAGCCTTCGGGGCAGGACGTGCGGCAAAGTGGTTGCGCTGCTCCATCTTCTGTCGTCCAAGCAAGTCAAATTGCAGAAGAGTTGATTTGGACCCAACAGTTTGGATATTTGCAAGCGTGTGGCGCACGCCACGCATTAGAGCAGAAGGGTGTTTGGTTTTCTGGGGTCGTGAAAAATCGGGGATGGAGAAATGGGCGAGCTTGAATTTTGGACGGCGCGGCTCGCTCCAAATGGGCGCCATGTGTCTGCCTGTTCTTCGGAAGCAAAGGTCAACGGGCACTGTCTGGAATCTAGCCAACGTTGTTTGCTCAGGTTCGCTGCCGCCGTCGTCGCCGTCGTGAGCGGCACGTGATTTCCTCGAGCGAAGGGTCATGTTGGACGCCACACTTGCTAGGGGCCGGGGGACTGGAGGCAGCAGGGCCATGGTGTAGTACGTGGTCAGCAGGATGCAAAGAAGGTTTATAAGAGATGTGTCCCCGAAGGCTGTAGGCACTGGTCGTACACGAAAAATGTGGGGTCCCCACTACCGGACAGCTTTGACGAGGATCACAAACGGGCAGGTTCTTTTAGGCGCGGCATTATGACGAGTGTGACCTGTCAAAAACGTTATGATAGCCGAGAATAGTAATCCAAATCTTTGAAGTATAATATCATATTTCCCCCCAGCCATATGGTTCCAAGCTAATTGGAAGTCCGCGATCTGTTTTGAGCTGACATCGTCACACCCGCATCCCACTCTTTCCCCCCAATTCGGCTGCGCGCCACACACCCCACGCCGCACGACTCCCAAAGTTAAGGAAATCATGTGACCATTTTTTTTGCCTCCCCATATCTTAGTCCTCCCTTCACAGCCTTCTCTTCTCCCTCATCACTCTTTTATCACAACCCGTTGAGAATGTCTACATCCCCAGCGGAGGCAGAAATAAGGAGATCCTCGCGTGCAAACAAAGGGCAGAACAAGCGTCTGCTTGAAGCAGAGCGCGAGGAGGAGGCTGCTGCTCAGGAGCGACGCCAGCGTCAGCTGGCCGCAGCTTCGCGGCAGGCCTCTAAATGGACTTCAAATAATGGTGAAGAATTGTCTGAGGAAGAAGATAATGACGATGGAGAGGTAAGATGCGTTTGTGGCGCTACTGGTGATGGTCTAGGAGATTCCAAGCCCATGGCCGAATGCGAACGGTGTTTGAAGTGGCAGCACATTCGTTGTATGTTTGGTGGCGATGACTCATCGTTACTGCCCGAAAACTACGTATGTGCTGAGTGTGCTCCGGCGCATTTCCCTGGGATTGAGCAAAAATGGCCCAACTTTTTTGCTGGAAAGGCTTCTAGAGCAAGTGAGGACGCAGAAAAATTGGCGGGCTCTGATTATTCAAGACCCCAGATAACGACAAATTCTGCGCCTGAACAACCTGTAGAAGCTGTTTTCGAGCAAGATAGAAAGACCAATGACGCCACCCCCGGCCCTGATAATAACCGAAAGAGGTCAGAACCCTCTTCCCCGACAAGCGCCGCTACCCCCCCGTTGAAAAAATCCAAACCGTCAAGACCAACTTCTTCTTCATCTGCAAGTGATAAAGTTAGATCATCAGTAGTCAAAGCATTAGCTAGAATATTTACGCCCATTGTACCCAAAGCTGAAGCGCTTGGTTCCATCTCTTTAGATGGAGAAGACCCTGAGACGTTCTCGCAGCAGCTGGCGGAAACAATTGAGCAGGAAATGTTCGGATTGATGGCCGATCACGAAAAAAAAAGCAGCGACGTTGGAAGCAAATACCGCGACAAGTTCCGCACTCTTTCTTTCAACTTGCGTGATGATAAAAACGCCGGTTTGCTGCTGCGAGTAGTTGCTGGACAAGTCTCGCCAAGATCCATCGTTGAAATGACATCAGAAGAAATGGCAAACCCAGAGCTTCAAAAGCTTGCTGAAGACGTACGCAAAGAGTCCATCAGAGAAACTGTTATCAAAGTTGACGATGGTCCTCGTCTTAGAAGAACACACAAAGGTGAAGAAATCGTGGGTGGAGAAGATATGTATCTTCCATCAGAAAAAGAGCCCAGGGAAGAAAATAAGAAGAAAGAAGTTGCTGGCAATGAGATTGCTGAGACGGCCAACATATCCAGCGTTCCGGTTTCCATGCCAGCAAGAAGAGTCTCGCCAACTCCTACCTACCAAACCACAGAATTGTGGGAGGATGACGACAACGAGGAACATCAAGCACCAATGGACTTGAGTGACGATGACGACCTTGACATTATCCTTAATGCAGATAACAAACCATCGCAGGTTCCTAAAGAGGCTCCAGTATGGACGGGTGCGATTCGCATGGACGGTGTAACTGAATTTGAGGGTTCTGCTGACCATTTATCAGCTGCAAGCAGAACGTGGAGTGAAGTCTTTGACACGAGACGTTCCATCTCTATTCAAGGACGTCTTGATGAAAAATCTGCAAGCAGCTATTTACAAAAGGTTGGAGTGAGTAAGGAGTTGGCAATGCTCGTGCTAGGTCCAGACTGCGAGGGACTATCCAAATTGTATCATTATTTCCATGACCGCAAGAAGTATGGAGTTATCGAGAACCGGAAAAAGAATGTCAGGGATGCTTATATTGTAACCATTGGCAAGGACGAAGAAATTCCTTCTCACTTGTTTTTGGCCCCTGATAAAGTCGAGCTGTTACGACAGCTACAACAGGAGAGGCAGTATCTCGTTTTGGCTTTATTTGTCGTGAATACTCGACAATCTTTGCTTCCAAAACCAATTCAACGGCCTCAGCGTTCGACCACCCCTCCATCGGCACCTCCGTTTAAAGATGCTCGAGAGCTGCTCTCTGCGCTTGCGCAGGATACCCCAGATGTGACACATGTCAAAGCAACGGAGCCTGGTCTTTCAACTACCAACTTTTCGGCACTTCAGCAAATATTGCAGAAAAACAATGACAGCAATGTCTCTTCCAAACCACAAATTCCAGATGCCCGGGCTCTTCTTGACATGCTCAAGTCCAGAGAGCCTTAGTCGATCCGATATATTGCGAGTATTCTATAACCTATTACCATTATATTAGTATGGGATGTACGCTAAGACAAAGGAAAGACATAGAAGATTTCACCGAATAAGATAGATAAATAATAATTTGAGGCTTATAAACTGAATGTAAATTTCCCATATTTTTTTACTCCAACATGTCCTCTAGAACAAGCTGCAGCTAGCTGCATGCATGTCTCTTCATGTGCGTGGTTGAGGCATCGGGCCTGATGTTGATGCGGCCGTGATCAATTGTGGGCGTGAATGACTGTCGGCGTTTTATGCTTCACTTTTCTTTATCATCTAACAAGGAAGTTTTGTTAGTATCTCTTCCAGACTTTTTTCACAACAATCTCCATAGTTCTGGAGCAGTATCCATGCCGAACACTCATATTGTTCACGGCGCCGCAATTGGACCTATTTTTAACATCGCGTTGACTATAGCATTGATCCTTATTAAGGCACAAAAATGATATATTTGCCTTCTTCGGCTCACCTGGGTCACGAAAAGTAGCTTTTGTGTTGATGACAATACACCACTTTCAAGACCTACAGCATACATGTCACTTAAGTAAACTTCTCGGGTTTTATGGGTCAAACAAAGAGTGAGCTGTCATGTGACTATTAGAATTCTGGAAGGTTGACATATATTATTTACAAATGTCTCTACAAGCCAAGCTCTGCAACCTTCTTCTTGTAGTCAGCGAACTCGGCATGTCTATAAACACGGCCCTTTTGTGCTGCTTTGGACAACACACCTAGAATCAATTCAGACGTACGAATCGAATCGTCGTTAGCTGGGATTGGGTACGTAACCAGGGACGGCTCAGAGTCAGTGTCAATGATGCCAATCGTGGGAACCTTGCACTGGATGCATTCTCTGAGAGCGTTTCTGTTGTCCACAGGGTTGAAAACCACAACAATATCTGGTTTGACTATCGTACCTTTGAGCTTTGGAGACAACTCTCTTGTGCTTGGATTGTCGCCCATGTCAACCTCAGTCTTGTTCCACTGAGATGAAATTTCCGTGGCGTTTGTGAGTGTGCCAGGAATCCACCTAGTGTGCACATAGTAGGCACCGGAACGCTTTGCAGCAAACTGGAGTGCTCTCTCAAATCCCGGCAGCGTTCCGAGAAATACAACGATTCCGCCTTTTCGCGAAATGCCCTCGACAACGGAACAAGCTCTTCTCAAGTAGGTCAGTGTTTGCTCCAAGTCAATGATGTGGATGCCATCTCTCACGCCGTAAATAAAGGGCTGAGTGGATGGACGCAGAGAAGTGGTGGAATGGCCGAGGTGTGCGCCAGCAGCTAGTAGCGTGGCCAGAGAAGTCTCTCTAATGCTCTTGGGCTTGTGAATGTCATTATGAGGCTCATAAACGTTCGACAGCTCAGCTCCGAGTTTTCCCGAGGACTCAGCAAAAAACCTCCTTCTCAGATACAGTTCCTGGGCGGAATATGGCTGGTTGGATCTGGACCTCACGACACGGGGAAACTGCACATTTCCTAGAAGATTGCCGGTGTCTTTGGCCGATGTAGACTTAGTTTTGGTTTCTTCTCGTGCCTCTGAAAGACGCTGTGAGTTTATATGGGACTTGTCCGTCATATAGGCCGTGTAAGCCTCATTAAGCTCCTTTTCCACCTCGGGAGAAAGGGGCTGTTTTTTCCCAGAGTACGAAGCCTTGAGCTGTTCAAAGGCAGAGGACACATCAATCTCGCTTTGTGCAGCGCTTCCAAAGATTTTGGAAGAGGAAAACTGTCTGGCAAACTGTTTCCTAAAAACCAGCATCTTGAGGCAGTATTGTCTGGAAGCTTAGAGTGAAATTTTCAGGCTTGGGAGGTTGGTGGTGGAGACGAATAAGGTGGGCCCATGAGAAAGTGAGGAGACGCGATAGAGGTCGGGGAAAAATTCTGGGGAAGGTATTGGAGGTAAAGCTGATAAAAGCCCGGAGTAAAATGGTCTGGATTACGTAGACTCGGTTTTATAAGCGGCCCAGGACTTATTGGTGAGTTTTATCTGGAGCTTAAAAGAGCTCGCAGGAGCTGGGCAGAGGCCGTTTGCGGCAACACAAGAAAATGAAATGGAGGTCGCAGAGCTCATGGCAGAAATTGCGATAGCTTCAGAACGATGCTGACAAGCGCGTTTGATCCTTCGATTGCCACGAGGAGCGATATTTTGCTTTCTCGGTCAATGTTCACCCAAGTCCACTCTTCAGTCAAAGCTTCCGAAAATGCTTCGCAGATCAACCAATCGTTTATTAAGAGTTAGAAAATTATGACAAACCCCTATAGAGCACGTTCATTTTGTGTGTTGACGCTCAGATCGTCGGTAACTGACCTTTGGCGGTGGTTTTCCTTGCATTGAAATGTTACGCAGATCATTGCCTAATTGGATGTACTATATGTCCTATATGAACGTGTCAATGAGCATTTTGAGTGTAAGCTCCGTTGGCTTAGTGGTAAAGCGTCAGTCTCATATCCTATGTGTTGTGATATCTGAAGATCGAGAGTTCGATCCTCCCACGGAGCAATTTTTTTGTGTGACGTGATAGTGTATTTTTTGCCTGGCTTGTTTGTCATAAATAACTCTAGTCAGTGTTCGAGCCTGGATTCGTACATTACTTTGCTTACCGCAGGGCGGCTAACAACAAACCACCAGTCGCTCGTGCTAGCTCCGTTGGCTTAGTGGTAAAGCGTCAGTCTCATATCCTGTGTGTTGTGATATCTGAAGATCGAGAGTTCGATCCTCCCACGGAGCACTCACCTTTTTACATTTGCTTATGATTTTTGTCAGTCAACAATGGCTTCTTAAGGCAGGCAGGAAAAAGTTTATACTTACATCGAAAATCCAGCTAGCAGCTTAAACATCAAGCTACTTCCCTCTAGTGCCGCTGAGGTTGCGGACTTGCTGACGCACATGACGGGGGCAAGTCCCGATATCGCCGCACACGAGGCTGCGCGCAGGCTGGGTGCGCAGGGCCGCACGCACAAGTTGAATAAAATGGGACGATCGGCGCGTCAAAACGGTAGAAACAAGTTGTAGGGGGTCCAGAAAGTCGATACCTGTTCTTTTCTGATGGCGACATAACGGTTCCCAGCTGCTTTTCCCCTCTCCTTACCTTCTACCACCCTCCTGTGCCTTAGAGTGATGCAATACCGCTGGGTTAGGGCTTCAGGCTCTACGCCTACCTGGGTACCCCCTCTCTTCTGACCCGACCCCACACATGCAATAAATTTTAGTGGGGGCCGACTATAACTCAACAAAGTAGGAGGAGCACTAAACCACAGCACGCAAACACCAAGACTAGTCCACTGAGAGGCGACAAATCTCTAATTAATTTTGTATTTTTTTTGTCAAAATAGAGCTGCTGATCAGCACCCATTTTCGGTATAGTGCTTTTTCTGAGTGCGTACTGCCCTGCCAGACCCTTACATCATGTCGTCTGGACCAGCAACAGCGGTCTCTGGACCCGTGTCTGGCTCGCTCTATGGCGAAGAAAACAGAGTCAAGGAAGAGTTTGACAAGGGAGATTATGATCCTGTGCATTCCAGCCCGCGAGATGACAGATCTGCGAGCTCCCAGACAAAATCCCACGGCTCCAAGCGCACGAAAACGTCCCGCGCTTGCCTCTACTGCCAAAAGGCGCATTTGACGTGTGACGCTGGTCGCCCATGTCAGCGATGTATCAAGAGAGGTATTGCCGATACTTGCCAGGACGGACGGCGAAAGAAGGCAAAGTATTTGATGGACGTGGAGCAGGAGGATTTGCGGAGACGAGAGGAAGGCAACAATGTTTCTCTCGAATATGAGCAGCAGCCTCAAATGTCGCAAATGCAGCGAATGCATATGGGCGGAGGCGGTGGATCAGACGGGACTCCCCAGCCTAATCAGCAGAATATTCTGCTGCCGTTGACTCCCCCAGACCTTTCCTCAGCAAACAATAATTCTCGACTCATGCCTCTTCCAGGGACAATATCCCCTGCAAGCTTCGTTGCAGCCAATACAAGACCGCGGAATATGCAGCAAAGCTTACCCAGTATGCGGCCAGACCAGCCAGCTCTTGTGTTTGATCCGGTAGACCCATTTGACTTCGGCTCCAAGGCGGCCAATTTGGAGTACTCCATCCTTACCAGCATTTTAGACCAAGCCCATTCCAATGAGCAACAACAAATGTTTCCTGTACAGACTCTCTCGCCACAGTATTCGACGGACTCTTCGGCCTCCCACACATTTCTTACCAACCAGAATTCTCCGCCTAACGACAATCTAGGGGCTTTGACCACCAGTGATATTTATCAAAACATCAACACACCATTCCCCTATACGCAAGGATACCATGCCCTTATTGCATATCTGAAAAAGCGCTTCGACCGCCGCCATCTGATGCAGATTGCGCGAACCATGGCTGCCTATAGACCCACGTTTATTGCAACCACAAAAACCCTCAATGAAGAAGACCTCATATTTATGGAGCAGTGTTTCCAGCGAACTCTTATGGAGTACAAAAAGCTAATCACTTTCACCGGAACACCGACCGTGATTTGGCGGAGAACTGGCCAGATTGCGGCTGTCGGAAGAGAGTTTTGCCTTCTTACTGACTGGTCTCAGGAGAAACTTGTTGATAGCACTTTCATCGTCGAGCTCATGGACGACCAGTCTGTGACAGATTACTTCGATGCCTTCTCGAAACTAGCATTTGGTGACTCTCGTGGCGTCAACATGACAGAATGCACCCTGGTCAGGCCTACAAAAGAGAAAATTCTCACGGCATGTACCTGGACTGTCAAAAGAGATGTTTTTGATATTCCCATGCTAATTGTGGGCAACTTCTTGCCAATCCTCAAATAGCAAGGAAAACCCTGAGTTGACTGTCGGTTAGGCACAATCGCACTATTATTCCTTCTATGTTGTAGGTCTATGACAGCAACTTACCCCACTTTTCACGCATACATTGCATGGTTTATAATATGTGTATTTCAATCTAGCATTATAAAATTCAAATTAGAGATTCTTGAGAATCTGCTCCCTCTCCTTGGTGGACAGGCCTCTAAGAAGAGAAAGAGCTTTTTGCACAGATGCATCCGCCTTAAGGTCCTCCAACTTTTTCAGCAGCGCACTCTGGCTCGACTCCAAGAACTCGGCAACATCTCTATCGGACTCGGCCTTATCTTGAGGAATCCAGGAGTTGAGTCTAGCAACTCTTTCGAGACGAGACGCCTCAGGCAGGCTCTCAGAGAGAAGCTTGAGTAAGTACTCCTCATTAAGTCTTCTTCTGAGTCTCCAGAAGAAAAATCTTCTAGCATTCTTCCACACAAGAGCTTCTCTGATAACTCCCTTCGCCTTCATTCTACCGGCACGGTCGTGCAGATCAGCAAACTGCACGGAAACCTGCTGGTAGATAGGGAGCAAAAGTTTCTCTCTCTCCTGAAGCTTCACCTTAACATCCGAAGACTCATCTGCTGAAAGAGTCTTTGACTCAGCCTTTGCAGAAAGCTCGGCATAAGTAGGGTCGAGGCGCTTCATGGTAGACAGAAGCTTATCACGGCGGAACTTGATACCAACCATTCCCTCCGGTTCAAGAACACCAGCACGAGCCTCTTCGTCAGCATACATCTCCATCATATCGCTATTAATGGTGGGGTCCACAACAACCCAAGAACCACCACGCAGTTCGCCTCCAGGTGGAATGTAGATCATGATGGGCTGCTTGTAATCAACGAGAGCATCAACAATGAAGGAGCCGTACTTGAGAACCTCATTGTACATGTCTCTCTGACCACCGGAGAAACCACGCCAGTTCGCAAGAATCATGAGAGGAAGTTGCTCACCATTGTTGAAATCGTTGATGGCCTGAGCAGTCTTGAAAGCAGAATTGGGGTACCAAACCTGGCCAGCCTCCTGGACAACATTCTCAGTAGAAGTAGGATTGGCTGGGTCTGCTGGGATAACATTCTCGACCATGTTCACCTCAACAGAGATAACACCAAGAGGAATACCGCCGATTCTAGCACGACCAACAACAACACCCTTAGCCCATCCAGAGAGAGTTTCCTGGAACGAATCCTTATCAAAAAGACCGCTCACAAACTCGCCCTCCTCCTGGCGACCCTGGATGAGGTGTCTAACATCGTAGACCTCACCACGGCTGGGCTGGAAGTCGACGTCTCTGTCCCAGTTGTCACCGGTATCAAGAATAGGAACAGGCAGGTTGCGTTTAGCAGGAACATAAGAAAGCCACTGCATGATCTTTTGAACACCCTCAAAATCATTTCCAGCTGTCAAGTGAGAAACACCGTTGTTGTACATGATCTGGGTGCCACCAAGCTGAAGGTTGGAAGAGTAAACTTCTCTACCAAGCAAGTTGTTGATTGCTGGAGCGCCAGTAAGAATAATGGGCTGGCCATCAATCTGAATAGCACGTTGTCCAAGTCTAACGAGATAGGCACCGATACCAACGGATCTGCAAGTAACCAAAGTAATAGTGAAAATATCCTTATAGGCACGAGAAGTTGCACCAGCAATGAGACCAGATCCTCTCAGACATTCAACACCAAGACCATCTTCTGCACCGATGATGTACTTGATTTTGTAGCGGACCTCGCCCTCTTCAACAATACGCTCTGCTTCAAGATTGTGAGCAGCCTTGACCTTCTCATAGTTCTCCTGGGTCAGGTACAGGTAGGAGAAGCCCTTGGTCTGATCAGCAGGATCATTCCAAGCAACGTTGAAAAGAGGAATGAGCTCATCAGCAACGCCAATTCTAGCACCCGAATTGGCAGAGAGGTAAATTCTTGGGATACCCTCTTTGCGAGCAAGCTCTGTGGCGGCGTTGAAGAACTTGTCTTCCTTAGGGCCAAAAGAACCAATCTTGAAAGTAATATCGTTCGCAATGACAACCAAAGAACGGCCAAATGGACACTCTGGAGTCTTGGCATTCAGCTTCCAGGCAACCATACCAATAGTGTTCACGCCAGGTTCACGAGAAATCTCGGACAAAACTCCACCGTCGTCCAGCAGAAGCTCGTTATACGAGAAAACATCTTTGGGAACTTCCTTGCCATGAGCCTTCCAGCTAGCAACCACAGCCTGCCTGAAAAGTTCAGGGAAATCATAGCAGTAGGCAGTGCCCATAAGATGAGCCTTGTATCTCTTCGGCTGCAACCACTCCTTAGTGGGATATGGAGTATTGACAGGACGCAGGTGCATATTTCCGGGCTTGTCAATACTCTTGAAAATCCATTCACCCTTGTCGTTCTTGACTTCAGAGTAGAGCTCGGACTGAACAACATAACCAGACACGTTGTTGATCATAGCACGAAGCGGGTACTGCTTGCCAGTATCAGGGTCAATGATCATGATACGAATTTCGGCACCAGTAACCCTGAGCCTCCAAAGTCTTCTTCCAAAGCGTTCTAAAAATCCTCCAAAGGCGGCCTCAACTTCTTGCGGTTTCAAAGGGAATACAGCCGAGAAATTGATAAAGATGTGGTTAAGATCAGAATTCGTAGTATCGACAACTTCGAGAGCATCCAAAATATCAGACATGAGACGATTGGCCTCCGAAATGAGATATTCCTGAGTTGTGATGTCATCTCTAATTCTTCCCGGGCGAACAATACCACGCGTGAAGAACCTCTTGTCAGACGAGGAATTCTTAGCAGTAGCCTCGTAAACGTGGATGTTTCTGTTGTCTGTGAAAACAGGGCGAATGTCAAAGTTAGAAAGTCTAGACAGTTCAAGCTGGTATGCGAGTGCTGGCTCAATATGTCTGATAGTCTTATCCTCAACGTATTCTGGACCCCTGAAAGTGAAGTACTTGGGATACAAAGCATCGTCGGAACCGAAAAGGAAAGTGATTCTTCTGATACCAGCCGCCAGCATCTCCTCCTTGTTCTCCTCGACCACACTTTTAGCGGAAGCCAGCAGCTCTTCGTCAGCTTCTCCCAAATCACAGCCACAGATTGCAATGGTGCAAATATTGGCCAGCACAGGAGAGCTTTGGGTTGGCTGAGCAGGACCTCTTTGAACAGCAAGGTTGGTAGCGCCACTTCCATTTGCGGCACTAGGCTTGTTGAAGCTAATCGACATACCACCCTTGGGGAAACTTTCCAAAGCTCTGGAAACAGCATCGTCAAGGTCGTTGATGCTAGAAGCAGCAGCGATAACACCGACACGCGAAGGCGCACTGCCAGACTTGTCGCTGACAAATGTCAGATCAGAGACAGAGATCGCACGAGAAAGTTGCTTACCACTTCCCGTTTGGAGAGCGTTGAAAGCGGCCTGGGTGAGCTCCGGAAGGCTGAATTTATAGCTGACAACAGGCGAGTCGCCGTCTTCCATGTCATATTTCAGATCAGAGATTTGATAGGCGCGGTATGCTCTGCGAACGTAGAGCTCTAAAGCAGCCATAGTGACATAAGGGTCGTTGTGCTTGAAGAACTGAGAAAGAACATCAAATACAGCATACCTCGTGTCAACAACTTCACGCAAAACATCGGCATTAGGAGTGGTGTGCTCGAATTCAAGTTCGCCATAAGATGAAGACTTCACAACAGAAGAACGAAGAATGTGTTCCAGTTGATCAGAGCGCTCCTTGAGAGATGGCAAAGAGCACTGAATAAGAATCTCGCGAGCCTTAAGTACAACCTTGGAAGTGGCTCTAGATTCAAGTTCGACAAGTCTCTTGAGGGAGGGCTTTAGGTATTTGATAATCAAAGCCTGATCAACCTTGGACGGCTGATATTCGCCGAGGATAGCCGAGATAAGATTGTTCTTGGCGCCGACACGAGAGTGCGAAAGAACGATAGAAACAACCTTAGAAATATCACTCTTGTTCTCATCACGAAGCTTGAGAATAACATCATCCGAGCGGTTGATGGCACCTGAGAATAGCGATTCCACAGAATAATACTGATCCAAGAGACCAGCAATGACGTGGTATTCATGTGCCTGAAGTCCTTCAAGGAAGCGGTTGCAAATTTCAACAAGCGGAGCAACGGTAGGGGCGTAAGTGACATCATTACCGGCAGGAGTATTCTTCTCGATAGTCTTCAAAAGCTGTTTGGCTGGGAACTCAGTCTTCTTCTTGGACTTGTCAATGATAGCAGTGAGCTGAGAGTCAAGCTTAGCA
Organism: Grinbergsozyma bentonensis; assembly: GCA_030561725.1. NCBI lineage: Eukaryota > Fungi > Ascomycota > Dipodascomycetes > Dipodascales > Trichomonascaceae > Grinbergsozyma > Grinbergsozyma bentonensis. The sequence goes on along the minus strand of JAKTYB010000003.1, from coordinate 62,813 downwards.
GGAAGACGAGAGTGAAGGGCAGAAGCCTGAGCCGCCCACTCAGCGTAGGGCAGATCATTGTCCTTGAGTACTTCCACTAACTCCTTGAATGACTTGGCCAAGATGACCTGGTTATCAAATCCGTTGAGAATATTCTCCATTGTCTTCATCAGAACCGCAAAGCGCTGGTTGCTCTTAGAGCCGGTAATAGTGGGTGCAGAATATTCAGGAAGCTGGCCCTCGAAGGGTTGAGCATGCTTGACCTTAGAAGGATCATCAAGAGTCATGATACCAAGAATATCACCAGCCTCAAGAGTGGATCCAGGCTGCTTAATAGGCTGAATTATACCGTCCTCTTGGGCCAGGAGCGGCATGTACATCTTCATGACCTCGACTTCGGCAAAAGGCTGGCCTGACTTCACATGCTCACCACTCTCCACAAGATATCTGACAAGCTTACCAGGAGAAGGAGTGCGCAGCTGGGTAGGGTCGTTCTCGACCTCAAGCAAGCAAGTCTTGAAGTCAACGGAGACTCTCGTGGCGCCAACCTCTTCCTTCCAGTAGATGTTATGTGACTTGCCGTCAAGCAAAACCAGCAGTCCGCCGTCAGAGAGGTTTCTGACACCCACCTCGACCTTGGAACCATTAATGAACAGAGAGTAAGAGTCAAGGGAAGAACGCGTGCAGGTAAACTTGTAGCGAAGGCCTTCGTAGATAAATTCAACGGGTATGATAGCCTTGAGGATGCTAGTGCTGGGAACCTGGCCCTTTTCAAGAGAAGCTTTGTAAGCAGCAATAGACTCCTCAGAGGCAATATGAGCCTTGGTGACGGCACCGGCGATGATGGCCAAGTTGTGCTCCGGACGCTCAGCAGTCAGCTTCTTGGAGATGAGCTCATCCAACCATCCAGTAGTGATCATATTATCCTCAAAGTCTGGAGTCTCCAGCAACTTGATGAGGTACTCGACGGTGGTGCGGAAATCACCTCTGATAGAAAGCTCCTTGAGAGCGACAACCATGTGCTGGCGAGAAGCTTGACGGTTCTCACCAAAAGCAAAGATATGACCAAACTGAGAATCCGAGAAGGAGTGGATGGAAGACTTGCTTCCAACAGAAAAGTAACCCCAGACATTGGAGGAAGATCTAAAGTTTAGCTCAGAGATGGTACCAGATGACGGCTTGAATCCTTCGCCAGGGTCCTCGGAGGTGATTCTGCAGGCAGTGCAGTGGCCCTTAGGAGTGGGTCTGCGCTGAGAAGAGAGTGACTGATCGCTAGAGAAGGAAAAGTCAATAGGTGTGAAAGTGTGCGGGTCCACGCCGTAGTACAGACGAATGTCTTTAATGTAATGCAAAGGAATACCCATAGCAATCTGGAGCTGAGCGGCCGGCAGATTAACACCTGTGACCATCTCAGTTGTGGGATGCTCGACTTGCAAACGGGGGTTCAATTCAAGGAAGTAGAACTTGTCATCCTCGTGAGAATAGAGGTACTCAACAGTACCGGCAGAGACATAGCCAACCAGCTGGCCAAGTCTCACAGCAGCCTTTTCCATCTCGGTGAAGGTATCAGGGCGGGCAACGGTAACTGGAGCTTCCTCAATAATCTTTTGGTGGCGACGCTGAACAGAGCAGTCTCTACCAAAGAGGGAAATATTGTTACCGTACTGGTCAGCTAAGAGCTGGACTTCCAAGTGTCTGGCGTTACCAGCAAGCTTCATGATAAAGATAGGAGAGCCTGGAATTTCACCCATAACCTGCGAGTAGGCCGAGGCAAAGGCTTCAGCGGACTCGACCTTTCTAATACCCTTACCACCACCACCTTCGGAGGCCTTGATCATGACTGGAAACCCAATCTTCTTGGCCTTTTCGAGGCCGTCAGTAGCGTCAGTGCAGCAGCCCTGGGCGTAGACCTCTTCAGAGACGGAGACCAGACCAGTGGCCTCGTCAGCTTCAACCTTGTCAACACCTGTACCAGACCAAGGGATGCATGGCACGCGAGCGTGCTGAGCGACAATAGTGGAGGAGATCTTGTCACCAAGCGAGCGCATGGCGGAACCAGGAGGGCCGATGAAGACAATCTTGCGGGGAGAAGCGGCAAGGGATTCTGGCAGAAGAGGGTTCTCAGAAGCGTGACCCCAGCCAGCCCAGACAGCCTGGACACCTGTACGCTCAGCGACATCTACGATGAGGTCAACGTTGGCGTAGTTATTGTTATTGGTGCCACCAGGAACTTCGACATATCTGTCAGCCATTCTAATATAGTCAGCGTTGGCAGCAAGATCTTCGGGAGTGGCCATCACAGTAAATTGGATGGCGCGCTCGTCACCAAAGGTCTCGTAGGCCCATTTACGGACTGAACGAATCTCCTTGACGGCTGCGATACCGTTATTGGCAATCAAAACATTGGTGATGACGGTGTGACCGCTGTGGGACTGAACAAAGTCCTTGACAGCAGACTTCTCGGCAACCGCCACAGAGTTGAGTCCGAGAAAGTGCGAAGGCAATTTGCTGTGATCCATTCTGGGGTTAGTATTTCGCCAGTTTCTCGCTTCAAAGGTTGGAACCTTGTTGGGCAAGTGGGTGGTGGAGGACCAATAACCGGAATGAACGGCCATGCGAAATGTGGAGGAGAAAGAGGTTTGGTGAAGTGCTTGCGGCTTGCGAATTTCCAATTGCCACCTGGATGGCATGTGAGTATTGGCGGATCTGCGACGCCGCCCGGATTTCGCTGCTGTCGCCGTGGGGTTGCCGCCTGTCTTTGGTTTTCAATGAGTTGACGCGTGGGGGGCATCACAATGTCTCTGGGGGCTTATGGAAACGAGCCAGGGATAAAAAGGAGTCGAAATGCAAGCCGGGCTGTGAAAATATCCACACCTTCTTTCTGCAATCTCAAGCTCAATCTCATGCCACACTTGGACAATTCGAAGCTTACTTCCAAAAAGCCGTTCTCAGCCCCTTACCCCATCCCACCTAGTAGCTCACCCAACTAGGAGTCTCACCCAACTAGGAGTCTCACCCAACTAGGAGTGCCACCCAACTAGAAGACGCGCGACCCAACGGTCCCAACTGGAGCCTCAAAGTGGCAAGTTTCTGGCTCAACAAGGCAGGGAAATAAGCACCCCCAACTAGCTCCTAATGCCAAATGAGACTAGCCCAGTGTGGGTGCTGAGCTCAAAGGCTCGAGCGACAGATCAACAGGCGAAGCGTCTAGAGGCAGAGCAGAATTCGTACCACAGCCTAGGCAGACACAGAATCTGCTCCTCAGTCATGTCAATCTGCTGGCAAACCAGCGACAAATCAGCCACTGCAAACCAGCTGAAAGCTCAGTGGTGATCCTGTCTGCCAAATACTTCTCTACTCCTCCACTATTCTGTCCACTACATTTGTCCACTAAGCAAATCTAATACATACCTAAAGGCCCTGCTCAATCGCGGATATCGAATGCTTCTTGCCAATTGGAAAAGTATGGTGAGCTTCGAAGGGCGCTGAGGGTATTTTATTAGCCCTTCCTGTTGGTCTGCCCCAACAGGTCAACAGAAGGTGATGCGTTTGTTGGCTTTCGACCCTGCGCGCTTCAGCCGTACCATCGAGGCGATTCAGGGCGAGCCAGGTCCGGGCTGCTTGGGGCGGATTGGGTGGATATTTTGGACATAAGCGCCCCCACCAAGAATTACCAGTCAGCAATTTAAAATCAGGCTATCACAATGTATCTTTAACCAGCCATTCCTAACAAGACAAAGTCCTCGCCGTGCCGGCTATCACGCTACGCTCCACTCGACGCGCCGCCTTGCTTCCCCATTCTTGCGGCCCAACTGTCAGCCCCTACAAACTGGCCCCCATCCCCATGCACTTTGTCCCAACAAGCTGCACAGCCCAACGCAACGGAGCTGCGAAGTGCCCGGCGCTGCGGATCTGGACAAATGGAGAAATTGTTAATTGGGTACGGGCGAAGACTTGCGTGCAGAGCCGGAATCCGGCTTGACAGGTCAGTTTTGTATTACGGCTTCTGCCTGCCCCGCTGCCCCGCAGACAGGGTGTCTGGCGACTGATGGGGTGCAGGCGAGTCTGAGAATTGAAAGAGCATAGCTTACAGGGGCATCTCAATAGCAACGCATCGCGGCTCTAGACAGGGGCCCGCAACCACTTCTCCGCCGCCTTCGAAAACAAGTGGAGCCCGGTTAGCGTATTCATCCGGCATTAGATAACGATAATTTAATGTCTCGCGCGCATGTCTCCAATCTCGTCCCCATATCGTCTCCTATTGCCCCTCCTTCTTGCCTCCGGCTCTCCGCCCATCTAGCCTACTGAAAGCCCGTACCCCCAACCCCTGACCTGTCGGCCGCCTTTCTGGGCTGGCGCGCACAAGAACTATTCTCTATTCTCTAGATAGCAATTTGTTCATCCTGGCAATCTTTTATCAGGGTTTCTGTGGTATGCAGTTGAACCTCCTACTCCTCCCGTAAGCAGGGACCTGGAGGCATTACAAGTAAGGTCCAGTGAGAACGGATGTAGCTTCGTTCAATTTACCTTCTGCAGAAAAATTAGTTGTGAGCAGACTGCATGCTTCTGCCTTTGGCTGTCCCTGAGCTACCCTGCAACTGTCGCTGCTCATCCCCAATCCCCAGTGGGTCTCAGTTGATGAGTTGCCTTCGTCTTGACCCCGGGACTTGACCACCATCAGGCGGGCGTGCACCGATACCATGCACCTATGTTGTACGCCTCACCGGCCCTTCTAAGTTATTGGCCCTCCTTTAACTATTTTTTGTGGGCGAAGCTTCTGTCCGACTTTCCTATGCCTTGTCTACGGTGTGCCTATCTTCTGGACCAGGCTGGCATGTGTACTTGCTTTTTTGAAGCTTAGTCCAAATAGTCCCAGCTCATTTCAAATTGTTTCCTTAACCAATGTAATAAGTATAAATAAATCCGTAAATACGTGTAGTGCTGTGACAACAGTGTTTAACCACCGAAACCGTAGATGGTTCTGCCCTGTCTCTTGAGAGCGTAGACAACGTCGAGAGAGGTAACAGTCTTTCTCTTTGCGTGCTCTGTGTAGGTAACAGCGTCACGAATGACAGTTTCAAGGAACGACTTGAGGACGGTACGGGTCTCCTCGTAGATGAGAGCAGAGATACGCTTGACACCACCTCTTCTTGCAAGACGGCGGATAGCGGGCTTAGTGATACCCTGGATGTTGTCTCTCAAAATCTTTCTGTGACGCTTAGCGCCACCCTTTCCAAGACCTTTGCCACCTTTTCCTCTACCAGACATTGTGTATAGTTATAAATTGTATAAAGAAAAATTATTGGGAGTTTGGGGCCCCTTTTATACGCAGAATTTCCTTGTTGTTTGCGGTGTGCGGGGGCATAGTTCCCAGATATACACCCGTGCTACGATGTGCCTTTCGTGCATTTGGGTGTTTGGGTGTTGGGTGTTTGGCTGTGGTGCACCTGGGCTTGGGTTGGGAATTGGGTCGGCGAGGCTGGGTGGGACAATCACAAAAATTTCCTGCACTTTTGTCCGGCTCTTGGAGTTGGGACTAAGGGGTGCTGGATGGAAGAGTATGTTGGAAAGGTAGGTGACCACCCGAAATTGTCGCACCTGGAAGCGTTGGGAGTTGAGCACTCTGAGCTGGGTAGAAGCAGCACAGCCGCGCGAATCTTAGCTGCTGCGAGTTGACACTGACGCCAGCTGAGGGATGGAAATGGCAATGGGCCCGGCAACTAGCTGGCTAGGTGGGATGCAAGACGATTGTTCTATATAGTACAGTACTTTGGTTCTCTTGTGTCTCTGCTTTTCTTCTCCTCTCTTTTCTTTCCACCTCCTTGTTCTTGTCTGTCTTCCTTTCTCTCTCATCGGCTGCCACCTTTATGCGCTGATTAAATGACTTTCCCATAGTCCAGGTCAAAAGGACACTAGGGTCACATTACACTAGCGAGGTAAATGAGGATAGAACCAAGCAAAAGCAGACAGTACACTGCCACCGATTACACTGCCATACAATTCAGCCAATCAGGCGGCTTCTCAGTGCTTCTTCAGCTCTGCCACCGTGTACGGCGCGCCGGACTCCGCTTCTCCCTTCCGACTCCGGCAGCGGCTTTAATAGCACTGCCGCCCCCCCAAAAGATAAGACCTGACAAAGCCGAACTAAAATACACCGTCCCCTTATCTGCGGTGTCGGCGAATATACCAAGATGGATAGTGAAAAGTACAGTTTGCTCCGTGCAGACGAAAGCCAGAGCACAGATGCGCTTCTAGAGACTCCTGGCGGTACGTCCGACAAGCACGTGATCGGTACCAACAAGTCCAAGCGCGCATTTTCAAAGAAGAAGGTGCTGGCGTTGTTTCTAACAATATCAGCGATCCTAATCACCGCAGTAACTCTAAGGAACACCGTGGAATACCAGTCTGACTCACTTCGCCTCTCGGTGTTGATTGACGTCGCTTCCGGTCGTACAACCAACTACCTGCGTCCTCTTGAAGGCGGGGCAGATCCGACTCCGGACGAATCCAAGCAGTATATCAGCGAGAACGGTGCTGTGGCATGTGATGTTCCGCTCTGTTCTAAGATGGGAGTCAGCATCCTCGAAAAGGGAGGATCCGCCGTTGATGCTGCTGTCACTGTAGCACTCTGTATCGGTTCCATTAACTCATTCTCTTCTGGCATCGGCGGAGGAGGGTTCATGACCGTGCGCCATCCAAACGGCACTGCCAAAGTGTTCAATTTCAGAGAAATGGCACCCAAGCTGTCCCACCAGCACATGTATGATGCGAACCCCAAGCTCAGCCAAGTGGGTGGCCTAGCTGTCGCTGTCCCCGGAGAGCTGGCAGGCCTCGAAGCGGCCTTTTCTGGGTACACTTCTGGCAAGCTCACCTGGGCAGAGCTCATTGAACCAGTAATCGAACTCAACAGGGCCGGATTCGCTGCATCTGAAATCCTGGTCAAGTTGCTCGATTACCAGAATGGCCTTGCCAAGAGTGTAATGTCGCTACACCTCGACCAATGGCACTGGCTATACAACGAAACCGAGGATCGTTTTGTAGAGGTAGGAGAAACCGTGCGTCGCCCAGCTCTTGCAAACACCCTCGAGCTCGTTGCCAAGCACGGCGCCGGCATTTTCTACGACAAGGACGGTCCAATCGTTCCGCACCTTGTCCACACCATTCGCAAGATGGGTGGTGTGATGCTTCCCGAAGATTTTGAGGACTACAAGGTTAAGATCGAGGCACCGCTCAATGTCACCTTCCGTGGACGCGAGGTGCTCGTGCCCGGCAACCCTGGTTCGGGCCCAGTACTGGTTCAGGGTCTACAGGTTCTAGAGCAGTTCGCCGAGAATGTCGGCGCCAGCGATCTCGACCCGATTGCCATGCACAGACTTATCGAGGCCATGAAGTGGATGGCTGCCGGGAGAACCGAGCTCGGTGATCCCGTTGGTATCAACAACAGCGAGAGAGTGGCAGAGATTTCCTCACCCAAATGGGCCGAATATGTTCACTCCAAGATCAACGATAGCCACACTCTTCCCAGCTGGAGAGATTACGAGCCATCTTTTGAACAGAATGACGAGCACGGAACTTCCCACTTCTCAGTGCTGGACAGGGACGGAATGGCTGTTGGTATGACCACCACCGTCAACTTGCTGTTTGGTGCCATGATTGCTGACCCGGTAACAGGCGTGATTCTGAATGACGAGATGGACGACTTCTCAGTGCACAACACGTCGAATGCCTTTGAGCTTCGCCCCTCTATCTACAACTATGTCCATCCTTTCAAGCGTCCATTGTCATCAACCACCCCGACAATTGTATCACTCAATGGAAAGCCTGAGCTCATTATTGGTGCGTCTGGTGGCTCAAAGATTGTCACGTCCACCTTCCAGGCCATCGTTAGAGTGATTGATTATGGTCTGCCGCTGATAGATGCCATTGCATTCCCACGCCTGCACCATCAGCTGCTGCCTAACCACATTTACATGGAGTTTGGCAACGACAAGACGCAGGCGGTCTTGCAGGATATGCGCGAGCGTGGTCACGAGGCCGTTTTGACTGTCCCGTCAACCGCTATGAATGGTATTCACCGCCCTGGAGGAGAGGGCAAGATTTATGCCGTAAGTGATTGGTGGAGAAAGAGAGGACTTGCTTGGGGATATTAGAGGTAGTCCGGTTCCTGGTAAATAGATTCATGATAGTAATGCATTTAGACATCTGCAGATGCTAAAGAATCACAGTAACATTCACGGGTTGTATCTGGCCCTGGATGATCAGAGACAACAGAACGCAAGTACAGCCATGCTTGCGCCAAGGTCACAAGTTCCCATTAGGCTTTGCTAGGCCCATACTCCAACAACCCGGAGTGGCTCGATCAGGGCTGATCTCTTCTCTGGGCTGAGAACATATTGAGAGAGACTACGAGTAAATGGGCAAAGCAGACTAAAACAAGGAGATTTATAGGAGCTTTTTTTTTTTTCAATATAGAACCACGTATTACCCCTATCTTTTCCTATTGCCCCTCTTCTTTCATTATATCCGAAGTTGTTAACCACAGCCTCATCACTATGAGGCAGCCAGCTTGAGCGCCTGGCAAAGTACTGTGGAAACCGACGCAAATGCGCCGAACGTTCATTTCGTTACTCATCTGACCGTCGACCAGAAGCTCAGCCTCTCTTGACCCCGCTCTGCGGCTCAGTCACTAGCGTTTCTCGCATTCATCGTTCAGCGGAGGGGCAGTGCCCCACGTCTAGCCGGACCAGCCGACTCCCACCCTCCCTCCACACATTGCCGCCCAGGGCCCTGCTGCACACTGCAACTGTAGATCTCTGGCTGGCTCGGCAAACTCCGACGGTTTTCGAAAACAACTGGAACCTTTGGAAAAAAAAACCAGCAGGTCGGCAGCCTCGAATACCCAGCCAAATTTCCCACCTTAAGCGAAACTGCCCCGATATCCTCTTCCCCAACCCTGATGCTGCGCGCCGAACGCCGCGCAGCTGGGGCGCTGCAAAATCAGGACATTTTTGTGTCGTATTTGATACGATTTGCCCAAAACGCCCTGCCCCCTTTCAATCTAATCTGGCGAGACCACCCAAAATAAAGACTTGCCAATAAAACGGCTTGTGTTTCTCTTCACAACACCATATTTGGAGTGCAGCTCTGCGATTAAAAATCATGGATAATACCACTACCGATCAGGGCGCTCTGGCGGGGTCTCCCTCGTCGCTCCTTCTTTCGTCCTCGACCCTACTGAGCGGCATGTCTTGGTGGTCGATCGGCCTAACTCTGTTTCTGGGTCTCGTTCTGTACGACCAAATCTCGTATGTGCTCAAAAAGGGCTCGATTGCTGGCCCCTCCCTCAAAATGTGGCCCCTGATGGGCCCTTTTCTGGAGTCCATGAACCCCAAGTTCGAGGAGTACAAGGCCAAGTGGGACTCCGGTCCGCTGTCGTGTGTTTCCGTGTTCCACAAGTTTGTGGTCATTGCCCCGGACAGAGATTTTGCCCGCAAGATCTTCAACTCTCCCAAGTATGTCAAGCCATGCGTGGTTGATGTGGCCATCAAGCTGCTGAGAGCTACCAATTGGGTCTTCTTGGACGGCAAGCCGCACGTTGAGTTTAGACGCGGCCTCAATGGTCTCTTCACGAGAAATGCGCTCTCTTCATACCTCCCGGGCCTCGAGGAGGTCTATGATAACTATCTCACCAAGTTCCTCAACCATTCCAAGAAGGGACCCACCACTTACATGCACCTGTTCCGTGAGATCAACTGTGCTGCTTCTCTGCGTGCTTTCTGTGGAAAGTACATCACCGAGGAGCAGGTCATTGACATTTCCGACAATTACTACCGCGTGACTGAGGCTCTTGAGCTGGTTAACTTCCCCGTCATTCTCCCCTTCACCAAGCCCTGGTATGGCAAGAAGATTTGCGACAAAACAATGGACATTTTTGCTGACTGCGCCCAGATGGCCAAGGATCATATGGCTGCTGGTGGTGAGGTCAAGTGTGTCATGGACGCCTGGATCTCGCTCATGCTCGACGATTCCAACTCAAAGGTCAAGGTCAAGATGTTTACCAACAAAGAGATTGCCGAGACCATTTTCACATTTTTGTTTGCTTCCCAGGATGCCACGTCCTCGCTCACCACCTGGTTGTTCCAGATTGTCGCCGACAGACCCGACATTATGGCCAAGATTCGTGAGGAGCAGCTGGCTATCCGCAACGGCGACATCACCATGGCCACCACTCTTGACCTCGTTGACAAGATGACGTATACCCAGATGGTCATCAAGGAGGCTCTTCGTTACAGACCTCCCGTGACAATGGTGCCCTATGTTGCCAAGGAGGCCTTCCCAATCAGCGAAAATTATTCAGTGCCCAAGGGCTCTATGGTGATTCCCACTCTGTGGCCGGCTCTTCATGACCCTGAGGTGTACGAGAACCCTGACGAGTTCATTCCAGAGAGATGGACAGAGGGCTCTGCGGCATCGCTGGCCCACAAGAACTGGCTTGTTTTTGGAACTGGCCCTCATGTTTGCATCGGCCAGAACTACGTGTACATGCACATGGCCACCTTCTTTGGCAAAGCATGTCTCAACTACGATTGGAAGCACACAGTTACCGATAAGTCTGAGACCATCAGAGTGTTTGCCACGATTTTCCCCGATGATGACTGCATTCTCGAGTTCAGAAAACGTTCTCAGGAGGAGATTCTTGCTGCTTGAAGTAAGTTTGTAATAAGAGCATAGATAAGGTAGAATAAACTAATATTAGGAGTTAGATTGAAGAGGCACACGGCAGAGCCTTATCAAATTATGTGGCAATGCCAATCAGCTCAAAAGCAAGCTTGCAGCGAAATCTCCGCTCTTGTGCCCGCCTAGCACCAGCTTTTACTACTCAGCACGGCTATGTAATGCGGCTTTATGTGATGCGGCTGTGCAGTGCAGTTGATAGTGCGGCTGTGCCTAAATTTTTTTCTACTCCCCTTGATTGAAATATTTTTTGAAAGAGCCCCGTCGACCCCCCATCTACCAGAAAATGCAGCTCACCTGGAAAGATATTCCAGTTATCCCGAACTCGACGGAGTTTCTGGATGTGGTCCTGAACCGTACCCAGAGAAAAACTCCTACTGTCATTCGTCCGGGCTTCAAGATCACTCGTATCCGCGCTTTTTACATGAGAAAGGTGCGTTTCACGGCTGATGGATTCACCGAGAAACTGACGGAGATTGTTGACTCTTTCCCGAACATTAACGAGATCCATCCATTCCACAGGGATCTGTTAGATACTCTTTATGAGAAGAACCATTACAAGGTGTCTTTGGCCTCTCTGTCCCGTGCAAAGTCGCTTATTGACCAGGTCCAGCGTGATTATGTCCGTCTTCTCAAGTTTGGCCAATCTCTCTTCCAGTGCAAGCAGCTGAAGAGAGCCGCTCTCGGCCGTATGGCGACCATTATGAAGCGTCTCAAGGACGCTCTTCTCTATTTGGAGCAGGTCAGACAGCACTTGAGCAGATTGCCGTCTATTGACCCCAACACCAGAACCCTTCTTATTTGCGGCTACCCGAATGTTGGAAAGTCATCCTTTTTGCGTTCCATCACTCGTGCCGAGGTCGAGGTCCAGCCATATGCCTTCACTACCAAGTCCCTTTACGTTGGACACTTTGACTACAAGTATTTGAGATTCCAGGCCATTGATACGCCGGGTGTCTTGGACCGTCCTACTGAGGAGATGAACAACATTGAAATGCAGTCTATCTATGCCATTGCTCACATCAGATCGTGCGTTCTCTACTTTATGGATTTGTCTGAGCAGTGTGGTTTCTCTATTGAGGACCAGGTCAAGCTGTTCCACTCTATCAAGCCACTTTTTGCCAACAAGTCTGTCGTTGTGGTCATCAACAAGGTGGACTTGATTCGCCCTGAGGACATTAGCGAAGAACGCCAGCAGCTGCTCTCTACCGTTAGAGAGTCTGCTGACACTGAGATTCTTTGCACATCTTGTGCCACCGAGGAGGGCATTATGGAGGTCAGAAACAAGGCCTGCGACAAACTGCTGGCCTCGCGTCTTGAGCAGAAGCTCAAGTCCAACTCGAGAATCAACGCCATCATGAACAAGATTCATGTTGCAAGACCACAGGCTCGTGACGACGACATGGTCGACAGAAGTGCATACATTCCGGATGCTGTCAAGAACAGAATGAAGTTTGACAACGATGATCCCGAACGTCCACGTCTGATGAAGGACATTGAGGTTGAGAATGGTGGTGCCGGTGTGTACCAGCCCAACCTCAAGGATTGGTACATGCTCGAGGATGACACTTGGAAGAATGACATTATCCCCGAGATTCTTGATGGTAAGAATGTCTTCGATTTCATTGATCCCGAGATCTCATCCAAACTGCAACAGCTTGAGGAGGAGGAGGAGCGCCTGGAGAAGGAGGGCTTCTACGACTCTGATGAGGAGATGGCCGACTCTGATGAGGACGAGGTCCATGCCAAGGCTGACTTTATCCGTAACCGTACCAAGATGCTGATTGAGAAGGCCAGAGTCAAGAAGAACTCTTCCAAGAAGACGATTGTGCCAAGAAAGTATGGTAAGAAGACGTTCTCCCAGATGGAGACACACTTTGACAACATTGGTGTTGAGCACGATAACCTGAGTGAGGCTGTTCGTGGCATGGTTGCCGAGCAAGGTCATGCGCACAAGTCTGGTGCTGATATTGTGACTGGCGATCAGGAGATTATTGATTCGTTCCATGTCACGCCGGCATTCCAGGCTGACCGTAGCACTGCTGGTCTGGACGCTGCACAGAGAACCAAGACTGAGCGCATGGCCAAGCTCAATGCCAAGAAGAGGCGTGCTGCTGGCACTCACATTACCGAATCTGACCGTCACCAGGATGCCTCCAAACCCAAGCACCTGTTTGCTGGTAAGAGAGGTATGGGTAAGAACCAGAGAAGATAGGGAGGCGATAATACTTATTCTATTAATGCATTGTTTTGTTTGGAAATGTCTTAGGGTCGATAGGGGCATTTCAAGGAATGCCTAAGCTTTGCTTGGTCAAAGCCTCATTTCTTTACTTGTCTGCCAAATTTTGGCAATTATGGGGCAGTGCCCCGCACTTGCAGTAATTGCAGCAGCGTTTTTGCCCAGGGGCTCTTGAGTAAGCCAGCTAAGAGCTCTGCAGCCTGAATCGCACTCCCCAACCGCATCGGGCATACCGCGAGCCGAGCCCTGGAAATTCCTCCTGTTGCTTGCCAGATTCTAGCGTTTGCAGCGGCAAGCACTGGGGACCGTGCAAGGAAGTCAGCTCGAAAATGGAAGTTGACTAGGAACCATTAGGGGAAGAGGTGTTGATCGTGTGGGACCAGGCGTCCTGCAAACAGAACGACAACTAACAGAAAAAGAACCGAAACGACTTCTAGCGACCGGCCTTTCTGCCGGACTCCCTCCTCCCTGTGCAGTTTTTTCAGCCTGTCATTTCTCGCCTCGAAGCTCATGCGGCGCCTGCAGCAGCCCTTTCGCTTTTCTCCCACAGGGTACCCAAACAGCATCGACAAGCAAGGCACGTGGGAGAGCTGCGAGCGTAGGGCAGAGGCCGGGTAAGTTCGAGGGCGGGTGAATGCTGCTCCAAGAAGATGGCCCCGCCCGCCTTGAACTTTTTGCTTGATTGGACTATCCATTCTACCTCGTTAGCAGTGAGTGGATTCTATTCGCTTTTTTTTCCTAGTGAGTAGGGTGCCATGAAGTTTGGAGAACAGCTTAAACAGTCGCTGGTCAAAGACCATTACTACTACTACATTTCCTACGATGAGCTCAAGGAGGAGCTCAAGCAGAGCGCCAATGGCTGGAACAACCAACTAGAGGAGAAGTTTGTTGCCCAATTGGAGGCAGAGCTTGACAAGGTTTACACTTTCCAGAAGGTCAAGTCCAACGAGATTTCCCGGCGTATAAAGGACGCTGATAAGGAGGTCAATGATATTGTCAAGCTCGTGAACCAGGGCCAGGATGTGTCTGAGGAGGAGTTCGAGGATATGGAGGACGAGGTCTCGGATGTCATTGCCGACGTCCATGACCTAGCCAAGTTCACCAGACTCAATTACACTGGTTTCCAGAAAATTATCAAGAAGCACGATAAGATGACCAAATGGACACTGAGACCCATTTTTGCTGTGCGTCTGAATGCCAAGCCCTTTTTCAAGGAGAACTACGACCTCATGATTGTACAACTTTCCAAGCTGTACGACCTGGTCCGCACCAGAGGTAACCCCGTTAAGGGAGATTCCTCTGCTGGTGGTTCTCAGCAAAATTTTGTCAGACAAACCACAAAGTACTGGGTTCACCCGGACAATATCACTGAGCTCAAGCTCATTATTCTCAAGCACCTGCCTGTGCTTGTCTTCAATGCTTCCAAGGAGTTTGAGGTGGAGGATTCGGCCATCACCTCCATATACTATGACAATAGTCATCTTGACCTCTACAGGGGTCGTTTGGAGAAAAGTGAAGGCGCTGAGGCCATCAGACTGAGATGGTACGGTGGCATGAACTCTGACACCATCTTTGTGGAGCGCAAGACTCACAGAGAAGACTGGACTGGTGAAAAGTCCGTCAAGGCTCGTTTCGCTCTCAAAGAGAAGTATGTCAATGACTTTATGGCAGGTCGTTACACTGTTGAACAGGCCTTTGAAAAGATGCGCCGGGATGGCAAGAAGTCAATTAAGGAGATTGAGGCTCTGGAGGCTCTCGCCAGAGAAGTCCAGTACACCGTTATCCACGATAGACACAGACCGGTCGTGCGCTCCTTCTACAACAGAACAGCGTTCCAGCTGCCTGGCGACGCTCGAGTGAGAATTTCACTTGATACTGAGCTCACTATGGTTCGTGAAGACAATTTCGACGGCCTCGATCGCACCAATGGCAACTGGCGTCGTATGGATATCGGTGTTGACTGGCCTTTCCCGCAGCTGCCTCCAAAGGATGTGGAAAGATTCCCTTACGCTGTTCTAGAGGTCAAGCTTCAGACTCAAATGGGTCAGGAGCCCCCTGCTTGGGTTCGTGAGCTTGTATCGTCTCATATTGTTGAGGCTGTGCCCAAGTTCTCCAAATTTATCCACGGTGTGGCCACTCTTATTCCCGAAAAGGTTGAGCTTATTCCGTTCTGGCTACCCCAGATGGATGTCGACATCAGAAAGGAGAAGACTTACTCTTCGCTGGCGATTGAACACACTCGTCGTGAGGGAGAGTATGATGAGGAGGACGACGATGAGGACTCTGATGATGAGGATTACGATGGAAGGGGCGGCAATGTCCAGGATGAAGAAGAGGCTGGTGAACGCAGACGCATCCGATTTGCTACTGTTGGTGAAGCAATCGACGAGAACACGTCGCTTTTAGGTGGCGGTCGCTCCCGTCCGGTTTCCAAGTATCCTGCTTTTGTTCAAAACATTGTTGACAAGTTCAGCCGAGTTAGCAACGACATTCAAGCGTATTTTGGTGAACACTCTGTCTCTACCGTTCCTGCTGGCACTGTATTCATCTCTGACATTAAGATTCCACCAGGAAAGAGATTGTGTGTTCCAGTCAGAATTGAACCCAAGGTGTATTTTGCCAACGAAAGAACATTCCTAAATTGGATTGAGATTGGTATCCTGCTTGGTGCCATGGCCTCTGGCCTGCTCAATTACGGTAACGCAATGGCGGTCGAAGCTTCGCTGGGCTTCTTTATTACTGCTGTCATCTGCATTGTCTACTCGATTGGTCTTTACCTCTGGAGAGTGAAGCAGATTAGAGCCAAGCGCGCTGTCCGCTATGACGATCAGTTTGGCCCAGCACTCATTTGTGTCTCTCTTGCGGCTGCTACTGGAATGAACTTCATTATGCATTTGACTGGCTAACTGTTTTCGCTTAGTAAATAATATAACTCTGTACATTTTTTACAAGCACTGGGATGACTGGAATTAGTTTCAAAGTTTTGCAGCTAACGCTCTCCCTGCCCTCGACTGGTATGACTTGCCAAGGCTCTTGCTGATCCACTGACCCGTCTTGACAAGTTCGTCTAGGTTGATGCCAGTTTCGTAGCCTAGACCGTGGAGTGCGTAGACCACATCCTCGGTAGCCACGTTACCTGTGGCTCCCTTCGCGTAAGGGCAGCCACCAAGGGAAGCCACAGAAGAGTCAACGACGGAAATGCCCATGTCGACAGCCTTGACCACATTGGCCACAGCCTGCCCATAGGTGTCGTGGGCATGGATTGCTAGCTTCTTTGGCCCAGCAACTTTGAGTACTTCATCCAGCATGTTCTCAATGTCTCGGGGAGTGCCCACGCCGATGGTGTCACCAAGCGACACCTCATAGCAGCCCATGGCTAAATACTTTTCAACGAGGTGGGCTACCTGGACTGGGTTAGTTTTTCCATCATAGGGGCACCCCACTACCGTTGAAAGATATCCTCGAACTCTAATACCCCTAGACAGCGCTAAGTCAACTGTCGGCTTAAATGCTTCAAATGCCTCGGCGATACTCTTGTTGATGTTCTTTTTAGAAAATCCCTCGGAAGCGGCTCCAAAAATTGCAATTTCCTCAACCTTGGAGGATGGAACTTGCTCAGTACATGCTATTGCACTTTCTAGGCCCTTCAAATTTGGAGTGAGAACTGGATAGCAAATGCCATTGCCCTGGCGACGTAGCAGCGCTGTAAAGACTTCCTTGGAATCGGCCATCTGGGGGACCCACTTCGGGGAAACAAATGAGGTTGCCTCTATTGTTTTGAGACCGCTTTTTTCAAGTTTGTTTATCAGATTCAATTTGGTCTCCGTTGGTATTATGGTCTTTTCATTCTGCAGCCCGTCACGAGGTGAGACTTCGACAACGCGGATAGTCGAGGCACAACGTTTGGAAAAGAGTAAGGCGGGTCTGAGAAGACAAGTTCTAGACGAGGTGAGTTGCATTGCCATTTGTGAGGAGAGCTGGGAGACTTCCGGCATTCTAAATATATTTCCTTCATGTACCCCACATTTTTGTCGATGGATAACACGTGACAGGCGGGCGTTTTGCGGGTGTCTTGACTGCGGCGGCGGTTAGTCGGGATAACGGCTGTCCGATAGCCAGAGAACTAACCATGGAACGTACGGCACAGAAACTCTCTAATAACACTGTCAGCAGCTGTGGCTGCCAGGTGGCCGACCCTCAGGCTGGGCTTGAGACGCATATTGCGCTCTCTGTAGTGCATGGTGGGGTACTGGGTGAGGGGCGAGCGTATGGACGCAATGAGAAGACCGCCCTGCCGAAAGAGTAAAGGCTTGGCTCTCGGGTGACAAGCCTCAACTTACCTGCCGATTTTAATAATCCTAGATTGGCATCAACTCTCTGAGGCCACCTCGCCACACCTGCTGGCTCCCAGCGTCAGAGGCCAGCTGATGCGGGACTCCCCTGCGCCTCCCAACGACATCAGCACCGCTTGAAGCAAACCCCACGCTCAACCCTCAATCGCAACCACACCGTCCAGATGGGCTGCGTCTCCAGCAAGCCAGATGTCACAGAGAAAGCGCCCACAGGCACGACGCGCAAGACAAGTGGCGGGGGACAGGGCTCGTCTGCCATCAAGTCTGGTTCTGTTTCGCGCAGCTTGGCAGAACCGTCGACAGAAACCACAGAGAAACCTGCCGATGCGAGATCGGCTGCGGCCCAAGCCGCTATAGTAAGTGAACACTAAGTGCAGTGCAGAAAATGAGCAGTCGCAATATGCACTGAGATATGCAACAGACACCCAGGGCATTGTCAAAACTAACGCAGAACCGGAAACAGTTCTCCAAATGAGCAGCCAGTAGCGGCGCCAGCCAGGCCCGCGAGAGGCTTGCAATTTTATTATTGCTATAATTTCTGGTTCATTTTTGAAGCTGGTGTGGAATTCTTTAGTCATTTATTTTCATTGATTCGTTGATCGGTTCCTTTAGGTTTGCTAGTCGGTTCCTGCATCGCGCCCTCAGGCACACAACAGCCGCCGACAACGGTGGGGCCTGACTTTGCATGGCTGTGGTGGCCCTGGGGCGAGCGCGAAGACAGGCGTACGTATCTGCTTTTAGTTGATAAAAACTGCGCCAATTCACTTCAATCCCTGCTCGATCTCACAGATTCGCCTCAATCAACCCCTGTTCTCGATAACACTTCCACCCTAGTCGTGTGCTCACCATGCCAGCGCGGCAATCCGATCACTGCGGTGCAGTCACGGACCTAAAGCTGTGATGTGGAAAACTAAAGGATATTGTGGAATATGTGCGTCGATGAGGCCGTCTGATGGTGCAGACAGGGCCAGCAGTGAACTGAACTTGACAGCAGACTAAAAAGTAGTGGGGCAGTGCCCCCACAACTGTGGAGGCGTCACAGCCGCGCCTCCACATCTGAACAATTTCAGTTACCCTGCCCCGACATAGCCGTACACCTCGACACACGAAGTTTTCACTGAGAGCACATTCACGCCAAATATCAGGATGGAGACGCAGTATTTTGGTAAGTAGCCGAAGAAATGCTTCTAAAGGAAGGGAATGTCCCCGCACCAAAAAACTAACCCCAGCCCGCATTCAAAAATCGGTCAATCTTTGCAGTGGTGCCCCCAAGTACGACAAGCTGCCTGGCTTTGAAGTCCCCACTGGCGGCACCATTAGACAAGCCATTTACTCGTCAGATGGTCGTCTTTTTGCATACTCGTTGGCAACCGGAATCAGAATAGTCGATCCCGATTCCGGAAAGCAAATCACATCGGAAATTCCCGTGGCTGATGCCCTCGACATTGCCTTGTCTCCCCGAGGTAAGTTTCTGATGACGTATGAGCGGGCTAAGAAGGACGAAGCCAGCGGAAACTACGCTCCGAATGTGAGTATATTTGACACTGCAACCGGTGAGCTCAAGGGCAAGTTCGCTCAATCTTCGCAACAGGGCTGGCAACCCCATTTCACCCACGACGAGCGTTACTGCTGTCGTCTCATTACCAACAACATTTTGGTATACGAGGGATCTAATCTTTCCACGGTGCTTTTCAAGTATCGTCTGGAAAATGTCAAGGCGTTCTCCGTCTCCCCGGGCCAAAACTATGCGCTGGCAGCGTTTGTGGGTGAGAAGCAGGGCCGCCCGGCTTCTGTCCAGGTCTACCAGCTGCCCAATTCCACCCAGCCAATTTGTAGAAAGACCATTCTCAAGGCAGACAAGGTGACCATGAAGTGGAACAAGTTGGGCACGTCTCTCCTTGTTCTTTCTTCGACAGACGTTGACCGTTCTGGAAAGTCATACTATGGTGAAACAAATCTCTACTTGTTGGGAATTGCTGGCTCTTACGACTCCCTCATCTCGCTTGACAAGGAGGGCCCGGTTCACGATTTTGCCTGGTCCCCCAACTCTCGCGAGTTCGGTGTCACTTATGGATACATGCCCTCTAAGACAATGGTGTTTGACGCACGCGGCAACAAGGTTCACGAGTTACCCACTGCTCACAGAAACACCATTCGTTTCTCTCCTCATGGCCGCTACCTGCTTGTGGCTGGCTTTGGTAACCTCCAGGGAACCGTGGACATTTATGACAGACAGCGCCAGTTTGTCAAGGTGTCCTCTTTTGAAGCTTCAAACACTTCCGTCTGCCACTGGTCACCGGACTGTCGCTACATCATGACCGCTACCACTTCCCCACGTCTCCGTGTGGACAATGGCATCAAAATTTGGCATTATACTGGCAAGCTCATCTTCAAGCAGGACTACGATGAGTTGCTAGCTGCTAGCTGGAGACCCCAGGACGACTCAAACTACCCTCCCCCACAGGGAAACGAGTCAGCTCCCAAGGCGCACACCTCGGCTGCTAATGTCGAGGTCAAGTCTGCCAGCCCTTCCGCCCCTAAGGGCGCCTACGTCCCTCCCCACGCTCGTATGGCTGGTGGATCTATTGCAATTCAGGGTTCTGCCCCTAAACTCCCCCCTGGAATGATCCCCGGTGCTGTGCCAGGTGCTCCTCCTAGATATGCTCCTGGCTACGAACCCGCAAAGACTGTGCCTGGTGCTCCTACAGGTAAATATGTTCCTGGAGCACCTCCACGATCGGTGCCTGGCGCCCCTCCTGGGAAGTATGTTCCTGGAGCTCCCAGGGCCCGCACTGTGCCTGGTGCCCCTCCCGGATATGGTAAGGCCGCTGCTACTGTGGCTTCCAAACCGAATATTAAAAAAAAGGAGGTCGACGGACTTGCTGATGATGTCGCTAGTACTTCACTTGATGGAACTCCGGGCCCTACTGGGTCTTCGGAGAAGGACAAGAAAATTCGTGCTCTTTTGAAAAAACTTCGAGCTATAGAGGATCTCAAGCAGCGTAAAGATGCTGGCGAGCAATTGGAAGTGACTCAAATCCAGAAGATTGCGAGCGAGGATAATGTGCGCAAGGAGCTGCAAGGCTATGGTTGGTCCATTTAGATACGCTGACACAGTCAAGTATATATATGTAGCTCTATGGAGAAGATATTACGAATAACGACGTTCTTATTCTTTTTGTGCAACTATACTGTTCACCAACTGAAGGATTCCTCAAAGAAATCCATGTTTGGTCTTAGATAACTTGTGACAGCTTTGCGAGTGCGATCACTAAGAGGTGCAGGACCACAGCACACAATTGCTAAAGAATCATCGTCTTCTTGTGTCGCAAACTCAACAAGTGATTCAATATCAGGGCGTCCAACGTACCACTTCAGTGCATTGTGTTCAGTGAAGAGATCTTCGCTACTCTTAACACTGTCAACTACAAATTCATCAACGTAAGTACCTGCTGGACTGGAGACACTGTTCTTTTCTGCCGATTGTGTAATAAACAACGAAATTGTGACTCCAAGTTCCAAGAGAGCCTTAATTTCTTTGGAGAATGTGCGAATGAATTCACAATTGTTGACTACCCACACTAGCTTTTGTCGACATTCATTGTCAGCCATATCATGCAGGTAGGAATATATGCCGAATAGTCCTATTCCTCCAGCAATATACAGTCGCCTTGAGTATCGTGTGACAGGATGACAAACGCCATAAGGACCTTCAAGGCCAATTCTTTGCTTGGTACTTCTCCGACAACTAGCAGCCAGATCAGAAGTCAGCCCGTCAAAGACCTTGGCAGCAATACAGATGCGTCCTTTGTAGCAGTACACTGAAAAAGGGTGCGATTGCCACCATTTGATATTCCTGAAATAAATATAGGCATAGCATCCAGGATGCGGCCACCATCTCTTTGAATAAATCAATTCCATTTTCACAACACCAATATTCTCATGAAGTTCGGTGGAAACAGATGCGTCCAAACCAGAATATAATATTTTGAATAATCTTGTCAATCTGTCGACGAGCCAGACAGCATAAGCAGCATACAAGTATTTTGGTAGCTTTTCAGCAATATCGCGCGTATGGAAATACGCTCCAAGAAGGAAAGTGAGAGCGAGAAGAACATGAATCATGTAAAAAACTTCATAATTAAGATGACGAAAATAGTGAAGAGATTGAACATATATAGTTACACATGATGTGAAACCAAGGATACCAGCTATTAGCCACGCTTGCTTTACATCATCCGAAAGCAGACCTCGAAAGTGAAGCGAAGAGCATAACGAAGTAACGTGAACAATCATTAGTAAGAGAACGGACTTGCCAATCCATTTGTGAAACACATTAAACTGCGCTGTAGACCAGCCAGTAACAAAAGAAAGAATATTATTTCTTCCACCGAAGAGGAGAAGCAGAGGTAAAAGAGAGAAAACAAAGAAACCTGACCGCACACCCGCGTATCTCGCAACTCCAATGGTGCCTATTTGTGGGTAGCGAACAACCATGAGAACAGTGCAGACTATGTAAAACACAGCTACAATAACCGACTCTAATCGAGAAGGAATCATGAATGAGAATTTTCCCAAGTACCATGGAGTTATATGTCGAAATCTGAAGCAGGAAGGGTATGTCAGCCACTTTTTCACGGGCACGGCCCCTTTGAGACGACCAAACAACGGAAAGAAAACGCGCGTAAGAGCCTTAAAAAGCATTATAATACCAAAGTAACCAACCAGAGACCCTCCAGCCTTAATACTAAAGGTGGAGTTGAGTTTCCGATTAGATTTGTAGGCGACTTCTGCCATGACAAGCTTTTTTGGCAAAGTTGCAATTGAAGTATTAGACATTGAGGGCAATTGAAAGGGAGGTATTACAACATTTTCGCCAGCACAAATTCTCTGAACACCCTCATAATCTTCTTGCCATTCTTGTTCGTCGTTGTCGTCGTCACTGTACATTGTGATACATTTAGTGATGGTTGGAGCAAAAAGCGGAGAAGAGCAGATGCAGGAAAGGTCCATTCTGGAACTGCAGCCAAATCTAAGTGCAGAAGTCAGGCCAAAACAGGCATCTGCCAGTTCCTCAGAGGCTGAAGCTCCTAAAGTCAAGAAGCCCAAGAGCATACAAGGGATACGACGCGATTTTGAAAACATGAACGCGGACCGACGCACCCCGAGGAGATGAAATACTTTTATGACAACTATGTGCTAAAGTGCCAAGTATGTGTCAAAGGTGAATTGGCCAATCAGTGGCAAAAAGAGACTGACCGAACTTGGAACCTTCTTGGAAGTGGCTTGGACTTGCCGTGTTGGGCAAGATAAGTGTATTGGCAGATTAACCCCCGACTGGGGCTCATGAGATAATAGAAGCATCAAATGGCGTTCCAAGTGATTAACAAAGTCGTGACCAAAGAACCTGTCTATAAAATAGCTAAAAATACATAATATGTCCCGCACCTCTATGCCCAACTATTTCTTCTTCTGCTCAACCTTGAGCAGAACAAACTTGTTGATATGGGGCATGACACCACCGCTGGCAATAGTGGCTTTGATGAGAGAATCCAGCTCCTCGTCACCACGGATGGCAAGCTGCAGATGACGCGGCGTAATTCTCTTGACCTTAAGGTCCTTGGCGGCATTGCCAGCCAGTTCAAGCACTTCCGCTGTGAGGTACTCTAGCACTGCGGCGATGAAAACGGCTGCTTTGGAGCCGACTCTCATTTTGCTCTGCACAGTCTTTTTGAGAAATCGCTTGGCACGGCCAACGGGGAACTGGATACCAGCTTTGGCGGAGTGCGAAGTGGCCGAACGGGAGCCGGACGACGACTTACCCTTGCCACCTCCCTTACCTTTTCCACCAGCAGACATTATGTACTAGTTAAAAAAAAGACTCGTACCCAAAAGGTATGTGTTATGGTGTAGTGTTGGTGGATGTTTCGCGTAAAATAGCCGCGCTTGTTATTTAAGTAAACAACTTAAAAAACAACAATAATGTTCTTGTTGTTTGTAGGTGGGAGACATTGGTGGGAGACGGGCGGTGAAGATGATGTCTGGGAGGCTGGGTAGGGGCGGTGGGGGACCATAGGTGGGGCACCGCCCCGTACATTTAGCTGCATCCTGCGATGAGAGGACTAGATAATGTGGATACTGACAAACCACTGATATTTACTTATTATACAGCTATCAATTATAGTTCCTTACAACTCACAGACTTAAACCTCCCCTACTGACAACTACTCATGCCTAGAACACAAATAGCACTTTCGAGCACTAGCATCCTTTAAAGGTGAGTTAGTTGTTGATCAGCAGGCATCCCCTAGGCAGACACAGACCTGCCAGTCACTAGATCTGAACTTGTTACGGTTAATTTTTTTCTTTTAACTCTCCTTCCTGGCTCACACCTGGCATGTACACGATAAGAAAATAATCTTCAGCTTCTGCAATAGATATCGGGCCGTTATCATCACCATACTTGCTGAGCGAGTCTTTCCTTCATTTATCACAACTTGCTTTGTAGTTACTTTATCAGCTCTAGCCCTAGGTACTCAGTGGCATATGCTTCGTTCAACTTCAAAGGAAAATCCTCAGTGTCAGCGCTGTAAATGTAGAACCCTTTATTTGTACTGACGAACATACCGTCCGGTTTTGTTGGTATCATTTCAATCACGCTTATGTTGACTCCGGATTTGTATTTGATATTTGATTCTTTTCTCGCCACTCTTCAGACTAGTTAGCCTATATGGATATTCAGCTGATTCGATCAAGTCAACTGCTTATGTGCCGGGTCTAGGGCACGTTGACATTATAAATCTCACTATGATACCAATATTTAGCTAAAGGTCTATTGGAAAAGATAGACCAGCCCTCTTCATACTCGGAAGCAGCTTAGTTGGGTTCACGATACATGGAAGTATGACAAGGCTGGAAATGGTGCAGTAATATTACTGACGCAAATCCCCTCAGTGACCCCCTCTCCCAGTGGTACTTCTCCACCAGTTGTTCCGGTGCGTTCGTCGGAGCCGCATAGTTGGCTGCCTGTGCTTGTGTGGAACCAGTAACCACGCGAATAAAAACCCACAGATCCACAGATCCACCTTATCTATCCAGTTAATTTCTCTTCTATAATATCGTGAAGTAATCCTTTTTGTCAGGATATCTTTACCCCACAGCTTTTAAATATATTTTGTCTTGAATTTCTTTTGGCAATACTGACATCAAACCACAGGCTGGGGTCAGAGTACTGGCACAGGAATACTAACCTCGAAAGCTCGCCAGAGCGCCACAGCCACGAACAGCGGCGTAGACACAGGGTTTGTGCGCCATTAGCCCGCCCACACACCAGCCAGTAAAAGCAACCGCAGTAGCCTGACATTTCTTATTCCCAAGTGGTTGCCGCACTGGATATCCCGGACCTGCTGACTTGCGTCAAAGTGTGGGGAAGCAAGTCATAAGTCGGTGTCGGGGGACCAGATAGGGCTGGCAATTTCTAGAGAATTTGGAGGGAAGAAGGAGCTGTCAGAAGACAAGACTTAAAGCATGTACACTAAAAAAATAGATGAATAAATTGGCCGCCTTTGGAATCCTTTGATCCAGTGACGTCACTATCGGAAGCTCCGTTTTCCACTGAGAGAGGCTAATTTCAAGTGGCTGAAGACTCAGAGAAGCAGCGGACTCTCCACTTTGCTGCAGCTGCCGGATGCCTGCGGCCCCTGTCAGTGCATCCACAGAGAAAGTATATAAAGGCCTAGCTGGCCACCTCTGACAACACCATCAAACAAAAGTTTTGAAAAGCCATGGTTGAAGGTAAGAAGAAACCCACCAAAGTTGAACGGATCCCAATGTCGGCTGGATCAGCCGGAAAAACATACGACCGCGTAGGCGACCTGAACGGATCACGAGCCTTTGACACCTCGCACCAAGCGCCACCAACGGCCAAAAACTATTATGCTTCGGCCAATGGTCGTGCGTTTTATACCGCCAACGAGATCGGTCGCATGGCTGACCGTTTGATTTGGGGGCCGCCTAGAAGAAAATCTAGTGTTGCCAGTACTACTAGCACTGGCAGTACTGGTAGCAATAAGTAGTGAGTAGCAGCCTGGCAGGTCCAGCTGAAGTTTTGGAAATAAATTGGTTTTGAACGTTGTGACACAGAACTGGACATGACTAAATAACTTAGGTTGATTCGGGGAGATGCACAGGCTAGCTATCATCACGTTATATTACCACTTGCGCCAACTTTTCGCCTTTTCTCCCACAATCATTCAGAACGGGCGTTTGCTGATTTAAATCAGACGGACGAGAGCAAGAAGAAATCCGACAAACTCGACCACTGCTCAGACTCCTCATACAGATACTTGAGCGAGTGAAGCATCGATCTCTGGATCGTGCTGGGGTCTCTGTGGTAATAAAACATGATAAAAGCCCAACACAGGGCAGTGAATGTCTTCCACGTGGTTGAGCTCAATTTGTTGGACTCCTTGGCACTGAGTTGCATGGAATTGAGTGCGACATTGGCGGTGGCCAAGACCGCTCTGCTGAAGACATAAAGCACCATTTGTTGCGCCAGAGACGAGTTGGAGCGGCTGAAAACCAGATATCCAGCAACAAGTCCAGCCACAAACGCATCCTCGTTGCGATTGGCTCCTCCACGGGAGTACTTGCAGGCAAACATGGTACCTTTGTAGAGCAGGACAAATTTCGAGAGGAGAGTGGCATGAAGGCGCGTCGCCTTCAGAACGTCTTTGATTCGCTTATCCCATGGGCCGGAGCGGAACATGACTGACATGACAAGCGCATGAGAGAAACGCAGTTTTCCTCCGTAGATGACACCGTTGCGTGCACCACGGAAGATAGAAAGGAACTCGTGCATCATAGGGTCGAGGCTACTCATTATGCTACTATCTAGGAGGTGGCGTCGATGGGTGTGGATTTAGGAGAATGATTGGTTTGGATTGAACTTTTGCGAATGCTATGTGGGATCGTCTGGGTGGGAAAAAGATAGTTGCAAGAACGGACCAAGAGTGGAGGGAATCTATGTCAAACTAATGTGCGAATGGCCTGGTTTTGTACAGCTCCAGATGATGCGCTTTGAGCCGGCAGCTAAGTGGGAGGAAAGCACAAATCGGGAAGGTGGCCGAGGTACCCCACACTGCCTGGCTCACGGGCAAAGGGGCCGAACGTAACCGAACAAGGAAAACTGGTAGTGAAGGTGGATTGAGGGGCAAAAAAATTGTCGCAAATTTGATCAAAGGTGGAATTCTGTCTAGAATAGTCTAGAATATTTTAATGCTTTCATTTCTTGTCAGTATGGTCCTCATGCTCCTCCCGGCACCGCTGCTCTCCGATCGTGAATAGTGCCCCGCGAACAAGCTGCCTCTTTGGGCAGGGCCTCCCGTATATTGCGGGGTACTTTTCGCGTTGAGAGTGCTCGGGAACTGCACAGAGAAATCACCAAACAAATGCTCAAAATTGTGGAGTTTGCAGTGAAGTGAACTGTTCTATTCTGCGACATGCCCCACAGCAAAATATTCTCTGTTTCAAGTTAGCTCAGCGCAGGCCAATGCAGCTCCGACAGGTTTAAATTGGCCCTGCATATGAGTCGCGTGGAGTAGCAGCTGTGAAAACCCATTGGCTGTGAACAACCCTAACAGTGGGTAAAACCTGCATTATCACTGAAATCATTGGACATAGCGCCGTAATCTCAACGGTAGAACACATCAGTGAGGTTGGCGCCGCCTTCATAATTTTGGCTTGACCGTCTCCTCATTTAGCATCGTCAGGAATTTAAAGTGAAGTGCTAGACTCTGAGTTGTCGTAGAAGGGCGGTAATGCCATAAAATACGAAGGTTTGCGAACTCGCCCGGGCAGTGTCGCTCTGCTGGGTAGCTGAGTCCGAACCTGCTTGGGGAAATTCAGCTGTCGGGTTTTGGGAACATAATTTGGCGCTCTTTAGCCTGAAGAAAATTTAGCGTAGACCTCGGAATCCTTCGCCTGCTGAGTTGCCCTCAGTGTCTTGAGATTGGCAGACACACCAACGAGACCTGTCATATCGATTTCTCAATTGGGAGCTGTGGGGAAAAGATGACTTGTGAGACTGGCGTGGGGAGAGCTCTAAGTTACCTGGCGCTGATTGTTTTCAACCAGGATAATCAGGCAAAATAGGCAGCAGTGAAGTACTTTTGAAGTGGATCAGCTAGCTAGTGAATACAATCCGTCAGGTTCCTCAGATCAAATGGCGACTATAAATAATATTTCTTGTCATCAATGACTACGCAATTAAAAGATAAAGTACTTCAAGATGCGAAGGTTGATACTGAAGAGCAGGATTATCTCCAGTTAAATAGAATAGAGGCTGACCGCACCAGATAAGGACCGAGGTTCTACTAATCACTAGCCAGAGACGTCTCGAAGTTAGCAGTAGTATGTGGCTGTGCCGAATTGTGCCGAACACAGCCGTAGCATCTTGGAATTTCACCGGTGGGGCAATG
The DNA here is from genome assembly GCA_030561725.1 of Grinbergsozyma bentonensis. Taxonomy (NCBI): domain Eukaryota; kingdom Fungi; phylum Ascomycota; class Dipodascomycetes; order Dipodascales; family Trichomonascaceae; genus Grinbergsozyma; species Grinbergsozyma bentonensis. The sequence goes on along the minus strand of JAKTYB010000003.1, from coordinate 35,031 downwards.
CCCCGGAAAATGGCTGCAACTTGACTTTGAACATTATAATGCTCACTCATCAGACACTGACATCGGCGTTTCTGACGAGAAGAACTCTTTCTCAAGAGGATATTGAGCATATAATCAATGAGACACGCGATCCTGAATCTCCACAGCCCGACACGAATATCGTGATTGGTAAAGTCCGCACACCCCTGCAACGGCTAGGCATGGACATTGCAAAGACTAAGGACCAGAATGCCGGGAAGTTCGTTTACGTACTGATCAATACCAAGGCTACTGTGCATGCTCAGAAGGCAACTCGACTGAGCCCAGACCAGGTTGCGCAACTCAGAGCGTTCTTGCAGACAATTTTAAATCCCCGTGATCCGCTCAATTTTCACCTGACACGGGCAGAGGCAGTAAAGGCTGCTCAGGAGGTGGATAAAAGGACCTCAGCTTCTGCAGTTGATGTTACTTTGGATTTGCTTGTCTCCGATGGCTGGTTTGTGAAGGGCGATCGGGGCGAATACTTGCTGTCGGCGGGCCTTATTGCTGAGCTCCACGATTTTTTTCAAGAGCAGTACGGAGATCATCTCAAGAGATGTGCTTCATGCAAAAAAATGTTTGTCAGAGGGCAGCAATGTGCAGCTTGTGGGGCATTGGTGCACGACCAGTGTTTGAGTGATGAGTCCGGCGGGTCCGGTGGGTCGATGCATACTTGCCCTGAGTGCGAGCAGCTTGCAACTTTTACTCTGGTATTTTAGGGCCATCCGTAATAGCTGTCTATTCTCAGTGATCTGGCTCATGGCTCGCATGCCTCGCCGTCGCCTGGCAGCTGGTCTGCAGATTATATTAAATGCATCACACATTTGGTGTGTGTGCATTGTACATAAATACGTTAGCTTTTTGGTCGACAACCGCAGCCATCTTCTACATCCTTCCTAGATAGTGCATCATAGGGTCGTCATAATTAACATCCGGAATATCTTGACCAAAAACATTCTGTTCCAAATCACCGTACTGATAGGAGCCACCTTCAAACGCAGTCCGATCAAAAACGCTTAGATCAGCCGTCAGATCCGCCAGTCCAGGCTGAATTTGACCACCGCTATGCTGAGATGTATCATCCGCTATCGAAGGTCCGCCATATATGGCCGTGCTAGGGGCTTGGCCCATTGGACTAACTTCAAATGACGAGGCCGGTGATGGCTGATAGCTCTGACCAGAGACACTCTGAGCTGGAGAAGTAACAGGAAGATGATGGACAAACTGGGTCGAACTGTACATGAACGGCTGGCCAGGTTGTGACGGTATAGGTGGCTGTGCCAGCTGACCTGCGACCTGTACATGTGGAGAAGGCGCTGGATGAGAAGGTGACGCCTGATGGAGAGGAGGTTTTTGGTGTTGCATTGCTGGCACTTGAGGCAGAGTCGGACGCGGTGGGAACTGTTTGATCTGAGGCATCTGATGAGCATGAGGAGCTGGTGAGTGTAGAGGTCCAAGGTGGCCAGGTCCATGTTGAACAGCCACGTGCGAGGTGTCCGCAGGATTTTGTGCTAATGGTGTGTTTCTAGCAGCAGCACCACCAGAGGCAGCATTCGCGGCAACTGCTCTTTCTGCGATCGTCTTGTCTTCTAGTGTTCGTTCGGCAGTTTCTGTAATTTTGTGCCAAAATCGCACCTCTCCCTGCGGATTATCAATCGTCAAAAACCTGCTATATCCAAGCTTGTCCAGATTGTCCACACAATCCCGCATCAACTTGACGTTAGGGCCCGCACTTTCATCCATCTTCGAAAGAACATGCAAAAACATCGTGAGTAGATTGTTGACAGCGTAAGCGCACATGGGCACGATGGGTCCTTTAGGCTCCTTTTCAATGTGTGAGAGAATCAGAAGAGTTTGCCTAGCAGTGTCGTACACGATTCTGGGCGACTGAAAAAGCATTTCATATTTGTTCTTGAGGGCTTTGATGGCTGTGTCATACTCTTGCCTATTGACAGGCCCCTCAAAATCCTTGATGAGCTTTTCCCTTTCTTTTTGAAAACAATCTCGGATCCAAGACGGCCGGTATGCTGCAAGACGATGAATGAATCCCTTGATTTGCTGGTAGATAAGAAAAAGCATGACTAGGCCTTCTTTTTCTTCTGCATTGAAATGACCACTGGCGCGAAGCGCTCGCAGGCTCTCCCAACCGCCTTCAGGATTGATGTTTGCAGTAAGTTCTTTTAGTTTTCGGTGAAGTTTGCGGTCTAAGTTGTACACTTCATCCAACAAATCCTGAGGCAGGCGCTCAGTACTCGAGCGTGCAGAGAGAAGCTTGTCATAGCAGGAGTTTTCAAACTTCATAAGAAAGCAAATAGCCATGGAGATGTTTTGGGGATAGCCAAACAGGTTATGAGGTGGCATGACTGTGATTTCATCGTCCGGAATGGAAGGTGCCTTTCCTGCCGCGTAGCAAAGCTCGCGATCGATGACATAGATTGTCCAGACAAGCTGCTTTCGCAGTTCCACGTGTTCTGGCTTATTGCGCATCGCTTGAGATGGGAGTTCCGAAATCTCGCGCCGGTGAATGCCAGAGTTGAGGAGAGCACGACACGCTATCGATATTATGGAGCCGGTGGACAACACTGAGGAAAAGCGAAGAAAGACAAGAACCAGAAATATGAGACCTTGGATGGCTGTTACGGATGCATTGACAAGGATGATGCGTGGGATGTTTGAGAAGGCGCTAGCAAGATGATCAGTTTGCTTTTTGCACATGAAGCTAAACGAGTAAGGAGAATTTTGTATCTCATTGGCTCTTAGCTGATTAAGTACATGGGTGATGCCAAAGGCAATGTAGGCGTCAAGCAGGAAAATGTCGTCAGGCTCGTTGGGCTCCAGAGACGAATCATCAAGAGCTGCAAGAATTTCCTCGATGGCAGCATCTCGGAGAATGGACACCCAGGGGCGAGACGTTTGCTTGAGCTGAGTGTGTATGAAGCGAACAAATTGGAGGTCAATTTCTAGGGAATCAGAAGACCTCGGTTCAATGATGCTTTGAAGGGCGTCACGGTTTTTGCTCATAGATTCGCGGAAGGCAGCGATAAGGTCTCTGGAAATGGAGGGGTTGCCGACCTTGGCAGAGACCCATTTAAAACCGTTTTCTGTGAGCAAATTGACAAACGTTCCGGAGGTGGAAGTTCCCTCATTTTCTGGCCAGCGTGTGTTGAAGCCTCTGGTTTTCGAACCACGGCCATGCCGCTGCATTTGAGGGTAGACAAAGTAAAAGAGTTTGTCGTCCCTACCAGCAAGAGTTGAGGAGGTGGGTTTCGCCAAGGGGTGGGTTGTAGAGGAGTCTTCATCAGCGGCAACCGATGCAGCGGAAGCAGCCGCAACGGCAGGCGATTTGCGGCGGGAGCGAACGGAGCCTGAGCTGGGGGGCGGGGGAGGCACGCTAGAGGCTGAAGCTTGATGAGAACTAGAGGGATAATCCTCAGTCTCATCGTTCTCCTCGTTGTCGTCTGGATCATCGTCTTCGTCATCATCGTCATCGTCGTCATCGTCATCGTCGTCCAGATCGTCGTCTTCATCTTCACCATCGTCGTCATCGTCTCCCGCTCCATCCGAATTATGCTGCGACTCGCGCCTGATGCGTTTTCTAAGCGGCGGCAAATCTGATGGGTCAACATCAAATGCACGCAGTAGCAGCGATTCGACGGCGTCAATTCGCTGGGTCAAGAGCGTCTGGATTTCTAGCAGACGGTCCTGAAGTCTCTTGCGCTTTGGCTGGTGCTTTCTGGTCTCTGCGTAATCGCACTTGGCGTCGTGCTTGGCGCAGTTGTTGCACCGCGGTTTCGCACCGTCGCACTTGACCTTTTTCTTGCGGCACGTGTTGCAGGCCTGGCGATTGCGGGACGGCGCATTGTCTCCACTGACGCCACTGCCGCCACCAGAGGCAGTAGCCGGTGTCTTTTTGGCGGCTGCAGTTGCGGTCATTGTCAGCCAGGGCTCATTGAATTTCGGCCAGTGTGTGCGTGGGGTGGAGGAGAGCTAGGTCCCGCTAGAACAGGTCTAGTGGGAGTTAATGGACAGCAGCTGAGAAACCTCTGCGAATTGGGAAGATGGAGGCTCTATTTTAGGGACCAATTTGGTAGAATCCGAATGCAAAGAATGTTGTAGTGATGGGAAAGAGTGTCGCGGCGGGCGGGAGGTTGGAACTCTTGGTGGGGATGGTGGGGAAGAACCCAGCCTGAGCAGGGGGAGGGGCGGGGGGTCTGAGCGGGCCGTTGGTGGGCCGTTAGTGGGACTTAGTAGACCCAGGGAAAGCAGAAAAGTCTGGGAGGAGGGAGGAAAGAAAAAACAAGCTGGGACAGGGCCAATTGTGATTTTTGGCAATGTTCCCTCTGGTCTGTGCTGTCTTTGGAGCTCCGAGGCTGCGATGTATGCAACCCTGGATGTGTAACTTAGTAATTCCTCTAGCCTAGGTGGGGGCGGGTCTCAGGCGTTTCGTGGAAGCAAAGCTTGATTCCGGTGAGCGGTGCTTGTGACAGCGCGGGGTTTGCTGGTGGGGCACGAGGTCCAGTGGGGAAGGGGATGGCCTACGGCTGGGAGAACGTGCGGAGCGACCGGAAAGGGGCTGGAAGAATCAACTGTCGAGTCAGCTGTCAGGTCCACTGTCGTGGGTTGTTGCTGTGCTGGCTCGGATGCAAATCGGATATCTGGGTTAGCCGGAGATTAGGAATATGGGGGTCCGCTTGGACTTGGGCCGCGAAAAGCGTCGGGCATGGGGCAGGAGATACTCCGTAAAAGCCGGGTTCCTCAATGAAAAACGCCGTTCACATACCAGCACAAAAATACTTACTATGCCTTGTCCAATGGCTATGCGATAAGCGCCTCGCAAGAGCTAGCAGATCAAACCTGACTAGCAAAGTGGAGGCTGAGAAAGGTAAAACAACCGAGCTACAAACGTGTGTGGAGCCGGAGGTGATTCACAGAAAAGCGCCAAGGGGAAAAGATCTTCAGACAAGTGCTAATTAAAGTTTCGGATAAATGCTGAGCCTGCACACTTTATACACACGTTTTCTCGCCTCGTGGTGGCACCGTCGGCCCCCCGGCATGTTGGCTCTGGAGAACCATCAAGTGGCTGCATTAGGCGTGAGGCAGCGCAGGGCGGCGAATGCAGGCGCTAGACTTACGGCCAGGACAGTTGACAGCGAGCGAAGGCACTTTCAATGAATAAAATACCGCCAGATTTTCACAAATTATCATGATCATCTGCTCACCCGCTCAATGGCCAATTGCGCGCTGCCTGATTGTCCATATACCTCCAGAGCGAACAACGCTCGCAGTTCTCTCCTTTGCACGGCTGTTTTGAGCGGGGCTGACCGTTCCAGAACAAGGCGCTGGTCCCTGCCATTCCGGGCCCCCCACTGGCATCATCAGGGTGCGCTAGCCGTGTCCTCTCGTGTCCCCATGTCTCCTCGTGTCCCCATCGGTGTGGCCGATCCAGAGCAGGCTGGAATTCGGCAGACCCGTGCTGCGGGAAAAAATTGCATATTGATTCCCTTTGCTTGCCGCGGTTTTGCACACAACAACTTCCAGAGTCTCGTGGAGCTCACCACCGTTCCATCGAAAATGCGTAAATCGGATTTCTTAGCCCCGTGAATATTTCGATCTGAGAATTCAACTTCAGTCAAAATATCAAATGAATCATCTGTGCCCCTTGGCCATGCAGTAGCCCGCTTATCTGCTTGCTAGTCGTTGACGCCGCCCCAACTTGATTTGTTCCATTGGGGTTCCATTGCTGCTGCATGGCGGAGAATCGAGACAAAGGGACCCCATTGAGCTCCATTTCGCATATTGCCCAGTAGATTGAGTTGAATTGAGTTCAGACTGGTCTCAATTAGCAAGTTTCACATTTCAAGCCTCAAATTCCCTTCTTTCCTGCCGTGATTCTGTGGGTCCATAATTGCCAATTCGGGAAAGTCATCTTTGCTGTCGTACAGTTGAGTCTCGTGACGCCAGACCAAAATAATGATGAACGGCTCATGCCACGACATTGTGAATCATTTTGAATCATTCCAGTACATATGGAAAGAGCAAGACTGCCGAGTTTGTGCTGTTGCCATGTGAGGACGGATGTTCAGCCTGAGCCGAGGCTGATGGCAGATATAATATCGCTTAGTTGACTAATGGCAGTGTTCTCTGTATCCGATGCCAGGCAACGGTCACAGAGCAACGGTCGCAGCAACGGGAAAGTGCTAGATCTTCAAGCAGAGTTCCTGTTTTGGTCAAGATTAATCTTATCCTGGATAACGAATTCGCTCTACATAGGATCGCAAATCAATTATCACACAATTTTGCATACAACTAACTAAAACTTCTTGCCAAATAAGTTCTGCTGGGCCAGGTCGTAAAGCGAAATGGCACCCGCACCAGCAACAGCACGAAGAATGTTGGCACCGGCACCCTTAAAAAGCGAAGCGTAACCCTCACCCTTGATAATAGTCGAGAAAGCCTCGAATGAAGATTTGTACTTGATAGCCTGGCCGGAAGTCATCATCATTCTTCTGCGGACAGTGTCAAGAGGGTAGCAGGCGGTAGACGCGAAGGTAGTGACAACCCAACCAAGAGCGAACGATGCAAAGAAGTTATTCTCAAACGCACCGGTGAGGAGAACGGGCTTGAGGGAATCGTAGCAACCGAAGTAGAGACCCCTGTAGATAAAAATACCCAGGACAGATGGGGCGAAGCCTCTGTAGAGACCTGCAATACCGTCGGAAGCAAGAGTCTTCTTGTAGACGTCAACCAGACCATTGAATTCACGATCGCCGGTACCCTTGGAAGATTTGGCGTCATTGGCAAGACGGGTTCTGGCGTAGTCAAGAGAGTAGACAAAGGTGGTGGAGGTGGCACCAGCAAGACCACCAGACACAATGTTGGCAGCGAAAAAGGACCAGTAGCCATCCTCCTTCTTGACAGAGAACATCTTCTTGAACTTGTCCTTGAAGGCAAAGTTGAGAGCTTGGGTGGGGAAATAACGGAGCACATTGGCTGTGTTGCCTCTCCAAAAAGAGATGATTCCCTCACCCTTAGCAGTTCTAGAGAAACAATCAATGATACCGCTGTATCTGCGGTCCAAACGCCCCTGCTTGATCATCTCGTCCTGATTCTGGATCAGAAGCTTGACACGCTCAATAGGGGCAGCCGCAGTCTTGGAGATGGCGGCGGAAACACCGCCCATCATGAAGTCAACGAAAAAGTTCTTTGTTAGAGTATGGATTAATCACTGATTGTGATTGACAGCTGCGCCAGCCACAGCATCTTAAACGTACCTGGTCTTTGGCCATTGTTGAATTGCTTTCTCCTGTCTAAGTGGATGGTAAGAAGGATGCTTGTCTAATCTCACAAAAAGCTTACTAGTAGAAAACGGGGGGAGGGGGGCGGTACGGCATTGGCTGCTTAGTTCCATGCGGAAGGGTATGATGCAACAGTGTGGCAGCAACGGCGTGAACGGGCAACGTGGTCAATGGTTAGCAAGTAGCGTTGCTCACAGCGTTCCGGGCTGGGAAAGGTCACAATGAGAATTTCAGAATTTTACCCTATAAAATGCTACTACTTGAGGAATCTTTGTTCTCTTCTCGGCTCATTGCTTTGCTTATCGTGCTTCAAAGTCCGGTCCCTGTCGCCTACCCCGTTGAAAAACGTGCTCCATGCCTCGCATGTCAGCATGCGCTGCTCCGGACTTACCGACTAGACCTAACAAGGCCGGGAAAAACATTGCGGGCGTACCAACGGGGCCACTTAAATAGACAGCAATATCCTATTTAATATTTTCGTTCCAACTCTGGTCCAATCAACACATTTGCCCGTGCTTAGCTATCACGGCCCCTTATCTGCCCATCGCCCTGTCGGATAAGTCCCTGCACCCCTCTGCACCTGCTCACAATGAGCTTTGACAGATGAGTTGGGCCTGGACGTTGAGAATGGCGTTTAGCCGCCAGAAAGTGAAATTGCTGATTCTAGCGTAGGATTATGGATTGGCTGCTGGGTCTTTCTATTCTTGGGCCCGGCCGCTCTCCAAATCACGAGGCCCTGTCCCGTCTGCTGACCGTTCGAGGTTAGTTCTATCGGAAATTGGTTCTCAGGAAGCCCAGGCTTTACTGAAAAGAGCCTGGATGTCAAGAAAAGATAACAAGGACTTTTGATAGATGTTGGGGGAGTGAGAGCGGTTCTTTGCCCAATTCAACACCCTCTGGTGTCCTCCATCCTCATCCTCAATTTGGCGTACAAGACGCCGCCCCTAAACTGCCGACTACAGCCACTCCTTTGCCTTGTCGTAAAGCGAAATGGCCCCTGCACCAGCTACAGCACGTAAAATATTGGCTCCAGCACCCTTAAAGAGTGAGCGAACACCCTCTGTTCTGGCAATGGTTGAAAACGCTTGAACAGAAGACTTGTACTTGACAGCTTCGCCGGAGGTCATCATCATTCGTCTTCTAACCGTGTCGAACGGGTAGCAAGCAGTGGAGGCAAAAGTGGTAATGATCCAACCCAGAGTGAATGAGGCAATGAAGTTACCCTTAAGGGCACCGGTTAGGACAACTGGTTTGAGGGAGTCATAGCAGCCAAAGTAGAGACCTCTATAGATAAAGATCCCAAGAACAGATGGGGCAAAGCCTCTGTAAAGACCGGCAACACCATCGGAAGCCAACGTCTTTCTGTAAACGTCAAGCAATCCATTGAACTGTCGCTGTTTAGCGCCTTTGGCATCATTGGCCAATCTAGTTCGAGCATAGTCAAGAGAGTATACCATTGAAGACGAGGTCGCACCGGCCAGACCTCCAGAAACAACATTGGCTGCAAAAAAGGTCCAGTAACCGTCCTGCTGCTTGACACAAAACAAGTTTCGGAACTTGTCCTTGAAGGAGAAATTGAGTGCCTGCGTGAAGAAATAGCGAAGGACGTTAGCATAATTGCCCCTCCAAAATGCCAGATACCCTTCTTCCCGTGCTATTCTTTGAAAACAGTCTATAATTCCCTTGTATCTCCTGTCCAGACGCCCTTGCTTCAACATTTCATCTTGGTTCTGGATCAGAAGCTTGACACGCTCAATTGGAGCGTCAACTGTCTTAGCAATGGCGGCGGACACACCGCCCATCATGAAGTCTAGGAAAAAGTTCTGAGTTAGTCAAAGCGCGTGAACAGCGACTACCTCGCAATTAGCCGCAGAGTTCAGGCTAGCTCGGCTAATGTGGCTCACCCCAAGCAGACCTGCCGAAATGAGAGAGCTCTGCCTACGGGCCAGTAAGAAATTCGCCTTGACAAGAAAATATAAACGTACCTGATTATCACTCATTTTTGAATTCATGGCTATTAGGACTGCCAGTAACGCTTTAAATAGGACGGAGCGGAGGGGGTGGTATTTTGCGGCCCATAGTGTCGCTAAGGCGGCCGGTTGCCAATTTCTAGTCGCTTAGTGTTGTGCTAGCCGGCACAAGTGTAACGGCAAAAGCTTGCATAATATTGGGCTTGCAATTCAAACGTGGGGTCGACAAATATTTCAAGTTAGTGAGTTTCCGTTCTTTTTCTCGGCTCCCCTCGAACTGGCAAATCCTCACCCTGCTTGCTGCTGTCGGAATTAGGCGTCTAATCGCCGGCCGGAACCTCCGGAGTTATGCTCGGGAGAACGCGGATCTGCGAGCCGTCACCGCGCTATTTCCTCACCATGCTATCCACTACCATGATTGCCCTGCTATTTCATCATTCATGCTGTGCAATTTCGTATTCTTCACACATCCTGACGTGACGCAGGGTCCAGACTAACTGTCAGAATCTAGCGACGCACAGATTCTGCAAGATAAGAAAACAGATCGATGCGATAAGACGAGCCTCATTGCACTACAAAGTACGACATGGTGTTCATTAATGTATCTACAATTTACATCTATATTTAGAACTTCTTGCCAAACATGACAAGCTGGGCCTTGTCGTAAAGAGAGATGGCACCAGCACCGGCAACGGCACGGAGAATGTTAGCACCGCAACCCTTGAAGAGGGACTTGACACCCTCGTTCTTGACAATGACGGAGAAAGCCTCGAAAGAAGACTTGTACTTGACGGCCTGGCCGGAAGTCATCATCATTCTTCTGCGGACAGTGTCAAGAGGGTAGCAGGCAGTGGAGGCGAAGGTGGTGACGACCCAACCAAGAGCGAAGGAAGCAAGGAAGTTACCCTCAAGAGCACCGGTAAGGACAACAGGCTTGAGGGAGTCGTAGCAACCGAAGTAGAGACCTCTGTAGATGAAGATACCAACAACAGAAGGAGCGAAACCTCTGTAGAGACCTGCAATACCGTCGGAAGCAAGAGTCTTCTTGTAAACGTCAATCAGACCATTGAACTCACGCTCACCAGTACCCTTGGAAGACTTGGCGTCATTGGCAAGACGGGTTCTGGCGTAGTCAAGAGAGTAGACAAAGGTGGTGGAGGTGGCACCAGCAAGACCACCAGACACAATGTTGGCAGCGAAAAAGGACCAGTAGCCATCCTCCTTCTTGACAGAGAACATCTTCTTGAACTTGTCCTTGAAGGCAAAGTTAAGAGCCTGAGTGGGGAAGTAACGCAGAACGTTAGCGGTGTTACCTCTCCAGAAAGAAAGGTAACCCTCACCCTGAGCGGTTCTCTTGAAGCAGTCACCAATACCGGTGTATCTGCTCTCAAGACGGCCCTGCTTGATCATCTCGTCCTGGTTCTGGATGAGGAGCTTGACACGCTCAATGGGAGCAGCAGCGGTCTTGGAGATGGCGGCGGAAACACCGCCCATCATGAAGTCGAGAAAGAAGTTCTGAGTTAGACAATGTTCCAGAAGTCACGTTTTTGATGCCTTAGGCAGTGATATACGGCCTGCCCGCACGCTTGGCGATCGAAATTGCACTAAGGTGAGCAGTAATTGTGTCGCGAGGGCGCTGAAAAAATCCAAAAAAGCGACATCAGCACATAGTGCCAACACTGGACATCACTGTCGATGCTAAAGGCATGAGATTTGAATACATACCGAGTCCTTGGACATTTTGCCGGTTTTTGTGATGGTGGAAAGAAAGGTACAGGTGTGGGAAGGCTGGCAGTTTTATACCTCAGTGTCTTGGCCAATGGAGAGGCTCCAGCAAACGCGACAGGGTTAGGGTACTACCTTGCATGGGAGCGGGCACTTGTGAACGCGGAACATGTCGGAAGACAGAGGGTATGAGAGTGCAAAAGTACGCGAGGCAAAAGAGAAAAGGCTAGAGAGGATTGAATGGTTTGGTTGAGTGCTTAAAAACTTTTTTTCCGCTTTGGAACCAGCCAAATTGATCGAGTTTTGGCAGGTTGTGCGCGCTTCACCGTCTCAAGACCACCCTGCAGCCGAGGGGCTTCCTTTCCTGATTGGGCAAGTGCGAAAAAAATTCACCATCAGTGGTTGCCTACTGCCAAAGTTGAACGGGCCGGCCAGCCAATCACTGGACTCAGGGTGATAAGGCACTGCAATATCCGCCAAAGCGAAATGGGGGGAATGTCGGAAGAGAAGGACCGTGCGGAGGCGATGAGAAGGGACGAGACAAGTACTCGGGAGGAATGCGCGGATTTGGAGTGTTCTCGGTGGCCTTTTGCCTGTGATCTGGCGGTGAACCGTCTTTATCTGGCTACTGAATTGCGTACGGCTGAATTGAACGCGTTCTGAATATAGCCGGCAAGCCCCCACACAACTTGTCGCCAATTCCGATCCGTGGGGCAGCGCCCCACAGTTTCGGAAAATTTTGAGTGTGTCGGCAGCCGGAACTCCGGCACTGCCATCCCTGAAACCGTTTTGTCATAGGGCTTTGTAAGTTCACTGGGCTTTGGTGAAGCGTCAGGAATTGTTGCAGCTCGGCCAATCAAATCCTTCCAACAAGCTTTGATATCCAGCATCGGCAGGTTGCCCCGGCATTGGCCGTGCTAAATGATGGAAATGGGGGATATGTAACAGCTGTAAGCAGGAATTGCTAATCTTCCAGCCACTGGCAACAGCAAAAGTTGTATAATTTCTAGTGTATCGGGGACTGTAGGATTTTACTTTTTTTGTTAGAGGCCCTCGATCACATATCTACTGCCATGTTGGCGTTTGTACGATGCGCCCTGTTTGGCACATGCCAAATCCTGGGGCGTTGCCCCGCGAGACCGCTCGCGGCACTTGCAGCTAGCTCCAGCATGTTTTGTAGACCATTAATATAAAGAATTGTTGCCCGGGCAATGGCGGTCATCGGTAAACCTTGGTAACGCCCGAATTCGTTCCTAAATGCGATGCGTACGTTTGACGTTGCCCCTGAACGCAGGTTGGGAATTCAACGTTGGGTGCTGTTTTGGGCAAATTCCGACTCGATTTTTCCTGAGCTGGGTTTGGCTCGGCCAGCTCCACGGGCCAAGAGTTACAAGCCGCAAGTAGGCGGCGATATGCTGTAGGTGGCCATAGCGTATTATTTTTCGGAGTTTCGTGGGCCTAGTGATCTGAGCGAGTGGCTATTGCAGGGCCGAGAAAAATCCATGCGGAGTGCGCGATTCAGTGCAGCGCCCGATAGCCAGAGTGTTATTATCAAGCGTCTGTCTTTGTGTCTCATAATAAAGGTCTCCCATATTATGACTGGCTTATTTTGCTAGCCAGCGGCGGCAGGGCTGGTGGGTCTCTCTGCCAGCGCCATGCGAGGACATGTGGGGCATGCACTTTGGGGCTGCGAGCAGCCTGCCAAGCTGGGAGTTTGTGGGGAGCAGGGCGGAGTGGCAGTTGGGCGAGTGGGTAGGCGGCGAGTGTGTAGATTGCGGCTATTGGGAGAATTCCGGAAGACTGCCGGAGCCGTCACAAATGCAACTTTGAGGCTCGCTGGCTTAGACATGCCCATGATCGATACGACGTCAAGTTAGTGGGGCTATTGTGCAGGGCACTTATAGTGTGGAGCGATTGTCTTGGAATTTCCGTCCCTGATAGCGGGGCCTCCAGCATGACTGACCTAGACAAAAATTGGTGTTAGCTACTGGGAACATTATGCGCGAAAAATCACTGGACTTGCAATTATTACTGGGTCCGGTCGCGCCACCGATGAACTGCTGCGCAGGGCGCTGTGTCTGCGAAGGCAGCCACCATCTGGCAGGGCCCACGATTGGCAGGTGGTGCTGGGCGTGCTGCAGTGAGTCGGCAAGCAAAGGTCGCGTGGTGGTCTCTGAGCAGGTGCTGTAGTGGGTCCACAGTGGGGCTCCTGTGCAAGAGTGGGTCTGCAGGGTTGCTGCTGCAGTGGACTGGGAGTCGATCAGCTGCTGGAGGGCTAGTGGGTGCTGGTAAGCTGGTGGGACTGTTATTATGGCCCAGGTTGCCGGGCGTCAAGTCCTCTGCCGCGCAATGCGCCGTAATTGGGAAAAAGTGCAGCGGGTACGGAGATAAATACGATTTATGCCAGACTTCAGACAGCCAATGGGCAGAATGCCAATGCGACGCTAGAGCTAGTGGATGCCACCCCTTGGCGCTGCTACCCACTAGATTTATGCAGATCAGCTAGTGACAACTGCTATGCGGGCTGACGCAAGTATAGGAGAGCCTAGAGGGCCAGGGTCAGCCAGCCCTAGGTCCAGCCGGGATAGACTACAGGGCGCTACTAATGACCGGTCAAGCAGCAGATAGCATGCCTTCTGCTCGGCTGCGTCGAGCCGCACCCGGCCCTTGTAACACACACGTGAAAACGCCTGGATCACTGCGATGCTCTCGTCTGGCAGCCTCGCAGCGGCAAACTGCCTAAGAACCACTCACTAGCGTGGTGTGGGTCGCACATGAGCTTCTGCCCGTGGCTCTAAGCGGCCAATCCGCCAGTGGGGGCTGGTGGGGGGAGGAAAGAGCTACAACGCACTAGTGGGTTCCCAGCACATAGACGGCGGAGCCGAGTGCGTTACGCTACAGAGCGTGCGGAGGTGCACGGCAAGTGAGACTTATGCTAGGGGCATTGCAAAAATGTGGTTTGCAGGAGGCGCAAAGGCAAAAAGGTATATGAAGCCAACGGTTTTTGCCAGGAATGGCAGTTGAAACTCCGTTCTTGCGCCGTCTTGGGTAGCACGCCTCGAAGGAGACCCGCAGAGGCCCGCTCTTATTTCAGAGGTAGGATGGGAGTTGGGAGTAAGTGCATTCTGCCAGGTCCCGGGGGGGCGGTAGGGGGGTACCGTTGAAAAGAGACATTTCACAAGAAGTTTAGCGGACTTTACTAATTTGTTGTTTATTTTTCGTCTTGAGAAGCTCGAGATCCGATGCTACAAACCATGTCAGCTTGGCTCTGATGGCCGCACCTCAGGCTACGGAATCAGCTTCTAGCAAGGACCCTGGCTACAAGTTCGGTTTGTGCCTAGCAAGGCTCGGCCTGCAGGCCACATGCATTCTGCACGCTTCAACGGCTTTGGCAGCTGCTGGGCTGGGAATTTGAGCAAAATTGCCAAATGCAGACATGGGGGGGCGGATCCTGGCTGAACCCCAGGCGTGGATCTTGACATGTCTCAGGCCCGCCTGTGCGGGCGGTCTGGACCCACATGCCCCACAGCCATCTTATGTGAGAGATCGATGACGGGGACAGGGTTCTCAGAGACGGGTTGCAAGCGTGAGAGCGCTTGAAGTCAGGTTCCCTGGCCATAAGCCAGCCGTAATACAGCACCGCCAGATCCACCCAATCATAGCCAGCTGTGCTGGTGGGGCTGTGCCACATGTTAACGACGTCACGTCCAACGTTACGCCCCGCCACAAAAGCGTACATATGAGCGCCTGAATAGGTCTGACGTACCGGCGAAGGCACAGGTGACAAGCGAGAGCGGGTGGCTACCTGAAGGTCGTGGTGGACTGCCTGTAGCTATTATATTCCGACGGCATACCACGGAAGCGGCAGCTTGGTGGTCTGTAGCAGACTGCACAGCCGCCGTTACCTGAGGCGGGCGATGCCGTGCGAGCGACGTCACTCGTGGGCCCACCGGAGAAGACGGAACGGGGCTGGGCTTGGTGGATGGGGCTTGGATGGGAAAGGCGAAAGGAGAGAGGAGAAAAACAAATGGAAATGAGATATTACATTTTATACATTCTATAAATGCTAGAATAGCTTAATAGAGACTCTTGTATCAAACATAGCAACGTTGCAGAATTGCGAGCCACGAGACGTGCCAAGTGGCCGCTTGTTGTGTGGCAGACTAGTCACCAGCGCTAGTGACTCAGCGAGCTGGTAGCGGGCGAGCAACTAGAGCTTGCCGCAGCGAGCACCAAGGGATTCAAGCGTCGGAGATTCCAAGCTTTGGTAGCCAAAATCATTGCACGGGAGATCATAATTCATTTCTATAAATAAAGCCGGCAACTAAAAAGCCGTCAACGCATCGCGGTTCCACATTCTGTTAAAGAAATTGGATCGGCTCTTCTTGGCCATGACCGCGTGCTGCGGGGGCGGTGTCAGGTACGCCATGTTGTGGAGCGACGACGCTGAGGCCGAGGATGCAAGCGAGGAGCGGTTGGAGTGGGATAGCAGCGGTGCCGGCGACTCTGGGGATGGAGGAAGAGCCTGAACGGGTGTGTAGAGGGGGTGCTGTGGTTGGCTGTGCATCAGCTGCTGGCTCTGGTGCTGTTGGTGCTGTCTGCCATGGGCCACCATATGGCGGTAGTGCAAGTCGGCCTCACGCTTCAGCTGAGCCTTGATCGGGGCAAGGAAGGGCTGCAGGTGCAGGTAGAGATCGTCCGGGTTGACGCGCAGCTCCCAGTTGAGCAGCTCGAGCAGCTGCTTCTCCATGAGGTTGACCTCAGCGATGGAGAAAATGCCCATGGTGTAGCGCGCCCAGTGCTTGTTTTTGGGGGACGAGTCATTGAGGTTCTTGGCGGCCATAATGAGACACGCCAAAAAAATGCGGTGGCAGGTGCAGGCCATGCCCTTGGCCATAGGCGGCAGCTTCTGGCGCAGGCGCGCCAAGTACACCAGTGTCGTCATAAGCGTTGGGGTCTGCACGTTGGACTTTTCAACGAGATTGGCAATAAACTCGTTGAGAGACGGCAGCGGGTATTTAGAGGACGCAGCGGCAGCGACGGCGGCGGCAGCTGCTGCATGGGTCGCCGACGTGGGCGAGGAGGGCGGCGAAGGCAGATGCTGCTGCTGCTGCGGCAAATGCTGCGGTACTGGTGCCGAGTCACACTTGATGACGGTTAGCGCCGTGCTGGCAAGGTACGAAATCATGGTGGAGCTGACGGGCTGGGAGACGAAAATCTCCAGAGCGCGCTTGTCAGACATGGTGGTTGAAGTAGAAGGGGAGAGATGAAAGGTAGAGTAGAAGATAGCCCTATTGTTGAGGAGCTGAAGGCTTGGAGACTGGAGGCTGAAGTAGCTAGGGGCTGGGGTAGCTAGGGGCTGCTGAGTCTAGGAGCTGGGTTTATGGAGAGAGCAGAGCGGTCCTAGGTATGAAGGTGAATGGTACGGATAATAAATAGATTCGATATGAGTGAACGGTGGGCCGGAACGCACCTGTTATTTATACGTAGCTGTGGCTGGTGCGGAGGAGCGATCGGGGAGGCAGGCAAACCAGCCGGGCAGCAGCAGCAAGCAGGCGAGGCGGCGTGTCTCATCACCAGGGATAAGCTTTGGACGTGTGCGTGCATGAGGGAGGGATCCACTTTCTGAATTTGCTTTTGGAAAAGCAATGCGCTTTGGGGCGGTCTTTGACTAGGAAAAATTTGGGAGCAGGCGCAGAATATTAACGGCCGGTTTGAGCAGTGGGAGGGACAGCTGTCAGCGAGTAGCCACAAGCCGCGGCTTGGGGATGGACGGCTCGCTTACTGGCAGCCGCTGGTGCGCTCAGCGGCCGTCGGGCAGCGGAGCTTTTGCCTCTCCGAAACCGATCCATCGGGAGCCGTCCCACTCCCAGCCCCCTTGCCCGCCCCTTCCCAGCCTCCTGCCAGCCCCTTCGCTCGAAAGGCCCCTGGACCTGTTTCATCTGCACCCTTCTGCAAGCGCGACGTCTGGCGACGTTAAATGCCAGGGCTGTAGACGCCGGTTCGACACAACAGACGCTGACCAAGCTTGCTGAGCAGTCCTCTTCGAGCTGTAGCTTGTGCCTCAGTGTAGCAGACTGAAAGTTTTGTACCCTCAGTGCTGGAGCCACAGCAGCCCTTGTTGCTTCAGCTTGATAGCCAGTAGCCTCAGTGTAGTAGCCCCAGTAGCCCCAGTGTAGGAGCCCCAGTAGCCCCAGTGTAGTAGCAGTAACCAGTCCGGGGCCTAATGTAGCTCGCTTGACATGGCAACCACGCGTCACACTGCCGCCCGAACCCTCGCACCGCCTCTGCAGCCAGCTGCCGGTGGCTCTCAGCTGCACAAAACTCCTCGACAGCATGCGCAGGGCTATTAACCTTACAGATGAATAGCGCTTCCAGGTCTACACTCATCAGGCCACGAGTTTTGAGAAGCAGCCACGTTCTAGCAGCCAGCCAAGACCAAGCTGCCTCTTCGCTGCTCAGTACCCACTGCCCCTGTCGTGCAGCTATTGCTCCCAGTGTCAGTCGCAGTGGCATGGGCGCCTCCAGATCCGTCTGACGGGTGCCTGCCTGCAGCACCTTGGACTCAAACATCCCTGAGCCTTGCAGACTGCGGCCTTTTGAGGATCCCTGGTGCTTCTAGCCAGGGTCTTAGTGCGGTGGGTGCCTAAACCAACACATGTTATTACAGATAGAGTCAACGCGACTACGGGGATGGCGGCGTGAAGCGCGAGCCCCTGGCCCAGCGTCTCAGCTCCGGCCGGGGTTTCTTGGAAAGCCCCTGGGAAATTTCCACGAACTCCTGGGAAGCCCCTTGCTAGAACCCTTGGGTCAGCGTGCGTCGTCTCTACTGGGTAGCCCCTGGATAGCTTGGAGCAGTGCATTGAGACACCAGGGCCAACACTGTGCACAAAATCCTTCAAGTCCCAGTGGGTTGCTGCTCAGCGCAGCAAGTACCGACCAACTGCGCAACAGCCGGCAGTCAGCAGTCAGCAGTCAGCAGATGCTCACCAATTATATCAATTCTCCAAATTCAGCGCTCCACACTGTAAAAAACTGCTCCGTTTTCTGTATCTGCCCCAGGCGTCGCGATCCAGCTTCCATCCGATTGGATTGGAACGCCTACGGGCGCCCACAAGGCTTCGTTCGACCCACAAGCCTGACCCACTGCAGTCTACGCAAACCTCCCAACCTAGTGGGATCCGCGCCCACGCTCTTCCAGGGATGCTTACGCCAGGGGGCCGGGGCTTCCAAGCAGCTTCTACCGCGTCGCGACGGGACATGTGCCTGCGAACCCCGGTATTGGCCAACCTACTTCGCATCTCCATATCCAGATCCTCGATCTCAGATTCCTGAATTCAACACCAGATTCCAGCCACCACTGGCCAGTTTCAATCACCCTGTGACTAGTTCCACCTCCAGCCCCCCCAGCACCTCTCCTCCGGCGGAGCTCACACTTCTTTTTCTGGCAGAGCCCCACCTAGCCTGCCAAACGCCGCCAGCAGGACACGCGCCCAGGCCGCCTCATCGCACCCTGGCAAGCCTGTCTGGGCCACCTCTCCTGCCGCAACCTGCGCAGCGTGCAGCAGATTTTTTACCCTTGGCAGGCAGGCGTCTGGACCTAGCACCACCACAGCAGCACTGCCAGAAGCCTCTGAGCCTCACCCAGAATTGCTGTACACTCCCCACTGCTATGACGGCTGGAAACCCAACAGATTTTACCGGAACGTAGCAGCAAGCAGTCAGCGACTGCTTGAAACCAGTAATACCTACCATATGATGAGTAAAGAGAATAAAGAAAAACATAAGTCGCCTACCTGCAACCTGCTCAACGGCCACACTTTCTGTCTGCACAATACATAGGCAGTTCACTATCAAAGGCAAGTCTCCATCACCCTTCTTCTCCGGTTCTGGCCAATCTGCCAGCATGGCCTGAGGCCCACCCGCCGCCCAACTCCCAGGCCACTGATCAGCACGCCCTCCCACGCACCCCATCGAGTCCTCAAAATTGTCGGCTGGGACAAAAAATCTTCCATAACCGGCGGAAAAGTGGACCCATGTCGGCCTGCTGCTAGGCCTGCCCCCAAACAGCAGCCAAAGCTGCCAGTTTGGAGTTGTAAACAAGCGGCACGGCAACGGCCGCCATGCAGAACTACCGAGGCTTCTGCATAGCCTGTAAAACTTGCTCGCTCGGCACTCGGTCTGCTTCTACTTCCGGCCGGCGATGGCCCGTCCGCAGAGCATCGCACAGGTCACTGTACAGCCCCCGCGAACCCGTAAGCCAGCCCCTCTCTCCCCCACCCCATTAACCTCAGATGAACCGCCATGCATTAATTACAACTTGAAACAGGCACCCCCAGCTAATTTCAATGTTGAAACAGGGGCACCAGCCAGCCGGCCACCGCTCAGCCCCAGCCCCCATCCCAGCCGGGCAATCCACCTAGGCACACAAAACGGCATCAAGGCGGCTGTGCACGAGAATGCTGCGTCCACAATGCGTGCGCACTCGCCAAGGCGGCCATATTCTAATTTCCCCTTACAGCCCGTTGAAACCCGTTGCAAACCCTTTGTGCAAACCAGGGCTTTCTTCTTCTCGAGTCTAGACCCATTTCTCTTCCTGGAAACCCATGCTCATCTCGGTGTTCCCCCTGCGTCCAAAAGGCGCAGCGGCATTGCACAGCCAGGAGTTAGCCGCAGCTATCTTAGCCCCTGCCAATCCTCAAGGGCAGAACCCTGGCAAACTCTCAATCATTGATGCGAGAAACCCCGGGCAGACCCACTATGTTCTCGGCAAATCAGGTCCAGGCTAATCCTGGTTATCCCTTGTATCCGAGTTTCGGGGGAGGCGCTGGGGAAGAGCCCAGATGGGGTTTTAGATATGCCCAAATAGGGCTACAAGAGTCTAAAATGGTCTCAAATGCCCAGGGGCAGCTCGGTTATTGAATGCCCCGGTCGCTACATGATGCTGAATTATGGGGCAATGCCCCATGAACATCCATGACACATTCTGGTTAACCCTTAGGTTCGAGTCAGGGGGAAAAAAGTACTGGTCAGCAAAGAGTCCAATCAGCAAAGAGTCCAATCAGCGCTGAGGCTTTGTCTGGATGGGGATTGACAAGTTCCAACTTGACCTCAACCCGATCAGGGGTATTAGACAGCGGCGAGCGAGTCCCATCGACATCCAACAGGTGAGTTTTGATGAGCAAGCGAGTTGCGACAATTCGGGTTTTGGGGCTTTCCAGAATCTTGAGGAGATGGCAACGCATTCCAGTTTGTGAATTCAACTCACAACTACCCTAGTAATATGAATTACCGGAGTCGACTAGCTGTTACACTGATCTGTTGTTGTGATAAAATAATCGAGGGGGAGTGCTTGCAGTGATTAATTTTTAAAGCGAGTACAACGAGCATGGAAATCTCTGCAGTCAGAAAGGGGTCAAGCGCTTAATGCGACTACCACTTTATGCCTAGGTTCTCGAGCCCGACGTCGGCTTAGTGACGGTACTCAAAACCGACGACTGGAGGGTCGTGATTCTCGATGGCGCATTCGACATCTAATAGTTTGTTTCTTTGGCTTAATTTCTCGTCATAAGCTCGCTAAACCCTCTAGCTCGTTACTTCTGGGGGGCTGCCCAATCTAATCCTATCTCCTCAACCTCAACCTTATTTGATAACCATGAACGCAACGCAGCAGCCAAATATATATAGACACCAGACCAGTATATCCGTCAAAGAGAATTATGACTAGTCCATTGGATCCTCCCGCTTGCGAGCGAGTGTCTCCTCAGCAGAAAAAAAAATCTGCTCGGCGCTCCTTTTTGCAATCAGCTTCTTCGCTGCTTGGCCGATCAAGAGGCAAGCAGCCCACGATAGACGAGGACATGGAAATGCGCCAATCATATTACCAAACAAGTGCCTCAGATGCATTTGAGCCATATTACAATATGGACCTGTCTAGTTCCCCAGTGTCCTCGCATAGACTATCTCTGGAATCTGCTGGATCATCTTTCGGTGGACCTACTTTTGGCTGGCCACCAAGAAGGTCAGTAGCCTCATCTCAAAGTTCAAAAAAAAGAATCTCATCACTCTCTTCCTCTCAGCGATCAGATATGTCTATTCGCCGTGGATCCGACGTATCTTGCGACTCCAACACATCGCAACATTCGGGTGGCCCAATGTCCCCAACTTTCCTTTCTAAAGCAAATCCAGAAAACAATCCAGAGTGGCTAGCACCAGTGAAGGGAAAACTGACTTCTCGCGAATTTGACTCTCCGAAATCTAACACTTCCACACTTAGTGGGTATCCTCCTGACTGTTTCAAAGTTCCCTCTTACAGCAATACTCCAACACCTCCAGTAACCCCAGGGGAAACACAGAGTTTTGAGCAACATCTATACTATGATTCACAGTTCGCTGGTAACAATCGCAATCTGCCAACATCGCCAGTTGACCAACGACCGGTTTTGACTAAAACTCAACGGATTGCCAATTGCTTACTCGCTAGGAACCTGAAAGTATTCTCAATTGAAGTGAGGGACCCAATGATGTTGAAGGTGAAACTCGCCAATACCTTTTTTGCTCGTAGGTCTTGCTGGAAAGTAGACATGATGCTTTCATTCAACGGAGAAGAGCTTTGGCCAATTCAAAAGGAGTATCAGGAGTTGGTAGCGTTTGACGAAGCTATGCATCGTCTGGGTGACTTTCTACCCTTACCGTCTCTGCCTCCAAAAAACATATTTACAACGAATGAGGGCTGGGCGCAAGCGGTCCGCCGAGATTTCATTCGAAGTTATTTTGGGGCTCTCTTCGCATCACCAAGACTGAGTGCAAAAGTGGTTGATTGCATTGCCCTCTTTCTTGCCTCAGACGAGAGTCTCGTTGAAAAAGTGACCCAAAATGAGGAACAAGAAACAATGTGTGGGTACATGAGCGTGAGGCACTTTGTGCTCCATCCATATGGGAAATGGCACATCTTTCACTTTCGATACAACATGAGCACAAATGTTTTGTCATTTTACGAAAGTGACACCTCCACCACGCTGATTGGAGATATAAACCTATTTTGTTCTCGCATTGAACCAGCAAGAGTGGTGACACCCAGAGCAGGATTCATCCCTGAGCACCCTGGCGAAGTAGTCATTTTCGACGATCAGGATTGCCCCACAGCAATTTTCGTGGGAGAGTGTGCCCCTCCGTACGCCTCCCTTCGTCCTATTGTTTTGGGGTGCAGATCATCTACGGATCGGGCCGTTTGGATGGACGCGTTCCAGCGGGGATGTAAGCGAGTCAGGAGACCAAGCAGCCCCGAGGAACTAAATCAAGCGCGAATTCTCTCTGAAAACGAAGATGCACGACTCCATATTTTGGAGTTTGTAGCGGCAAGAGCCCGACAAAAAACGAACCGCAAGGAACGTCCAGGAATGTTTAGCAAGATACTGCCGAGAAGGGAGGGATCTGCCACAGAGATGGAGGAGCTAGCTAAGACGGCCATGGTGGGTGCTGTCTTTGGCCAGCCGTTACGAGCCAGTGTTCGTCAACGCCCTCGAAGATTTGAGGATTGCGTTGTCCCGGCAGTAATAGAGCAATGCGTCATGTTTTTGATCCACAACAGAGCTTACATGGAAGAAGGCATATTTCGAATAAGCGGATCTTCCAGCCATATTGCGAGGCTGAAAGACATGTTTGACCGGTGTGATGATTTTGAGCTGTCGCAGTGCGAGCCTCCGCTGGCGGAGACCAACAATGTGGCGTCTCTCCTGAAGCTCTACTTTCGAGAGATCCCTGAGAAGCTAATCCCCAGTGAGCTACAAGAGCTCACCTGCAACTTACTTGCTAGCAATACCAATTATGAGTCTCAGCTCTCGCACGTCCATGAACTGATTCGTCAGCTCCATAAGGAGGAACACGACGTGCTCAAGGTGTTGTGCGGGCTGCTAGCGATCGTGGTGGAACATGAGGAGATCAACAAAATGTCTGCCAACAACATTGGAATTGTGTTTTCGCCAACTCTTTCAATTCCCTCCACGATTCTCAACATTTTAGTGTCCGACTTCTATGAAGTGTTTGACGCTCGATCATGGGCAAGCAGAATCGGCCTTTGTGCCGTAGGCTATGTCTAGGATGTAGAGCAGGTTTTTAATTTATTAGCGCTCCTGGAGTCTATTGACTTGGGACTCTATTTATTGAAATAATCTACACGATTTTCGACTCTCTTTCTGCCTCTCGTTTCCCTGGCAGTTTCAAATGCACGATGCAGCAGCCGTTTCTACATGCTGCATTTTGAGGCATTTGGTGTGCTGTGCGCGAACCTGACGCAAAGGAACAGGCAGGGGGGCAAAATATGCTAGCCAGTGTGTTGAACTGTTCAATTTTCTTATGCATTGTTTCCGCAGACGGTATCCTCGCACTCCATAGACATGTCCTGGAGCCACACTTGCTGTCCGGTATCGCTCACAGGATTTGTCAATGCAAGCTGTAACAGTCGCTGCAAGGTTATCTGGGCAACCGTTTGAAAAGTCTGAATCTTGCCGAGAGCGAAATGCTGCCAAACTGTTTGCGGAGAAGTTTAGACAGAAAACCGAGGTTCACCGATCTCTAGCTCGCATTCCGTTCACCAAATGCCTTTATTTTTCCCCCCCGCCAATCTGCTCCAAGCCTGTATATGCGCCTGCACAATGCCGTGTCGGTCCACTAAGTACCGACACAGCCGCAGGCCGGGTTCCTTTGCTAGGGGACCAACCTAGTGGGCCTCCACAGCGATCTGCAGAGCTGCAGCTTTAGCCGTTTCCACCCTCTAGACAGCGGACTCAGGGCACTTCGCATCGATTAATTATGTTCTTAGCATCTAGAAGGCCGTTCATGGCCTCTGCTCTCGCCCTGCGCTCTTCTGTCAGGGCGCTGGATCCCACAACAACCCTTCTCACTCAGCTTCGAGGAAATGCCTCCACGAGCACTAGTTCCAGCAGCCCAGTAGCACCTGCTGTTTCGGCCCCAGCACCTCCTCCCTCGTTTGCGCAGTCATTCGTCAATAGCCTTCCTGCAAAAGCACAGCCCTATGCTTACCTTCTGCGATTGGACAAGCCTGGTGGAACCTGGCTTCTTTACATTCCCTGTGCTTGGTCAGTCACGATGGCTGCGGCCGCCACAGGTGCCCCAATTGGCCTCACGGCTTACACGCTGAGCTTGATGCTGGCTGGCTCGCTGGCAATGCGTGGTGGGGGATGTGTCATCAACGACATTTGCGATATCAAGTTTGACCGGGCCGTTGAGCGAACCAAGACGCGTCCGCTGGCAGCTGGTGACGTTACAATCAGCCAGGCGGTAGCACTTATGGGGTCTCAAGCTCTTATTGGTCTTGGGGTGCTTGCGGCGCTTCCCCACGAGATCTTTTTGCTTGCATGTTGTTCCCTTCCTCTTGTTGTTACCTACCCGCTCTTCAAACGAATCACCTACTACCCTCAGGTGGTGCTGTCGACGTGCTTCACGTGGGGTGCGCTTCTAGGGTTCCCGGCCATGGGTGTCTGGTGCATACCCGCTATGCTCTCCTTGCATGCCAGCTGCTTCTCCTGGTGCATGATCTACGATACCATCTACGCCCACCAGGACAAGAAGGACGATGTTCTTGCAGGTGTCAAGTCCACAGCGCTAAAGTGGGGCGATGATTCCAAGAAATACCTTTCGGTACTTGGTGCTGCCCAGGTCGCTACCTTCGTCGCGTCTGGGTTTTTTGTTGGTATGGGCCCAGTATTTTACGGCGGTGCCGCTTTGCTGGCCTACAGACTTGCCACCATGATCAGACGGGTGAATCTCGACAGCCCGGCAGACTGCTGGAAGTGGTTCAACTCAAACAAAGCCACGGGTCTCTATATTTGGCTCACCATGGCTGGCGATTACGCCGGGAAGTTGCTTGGATTTTGGTAAGCGAACAGGCGCACGTGTCTACTAATATACTAGAGTTATACAGCAGCTCTGTACATAACATATATACATCTACAAGTCATCAAACGCCGCTACAGGCGATTTTGCCTTCTCTTCCTTCTGCATAGACTGAACAGTGAGTCGCTTCTTCTTTTTATATTTCCGTCTCTCATCACTGTCAGCTGCGCCTTGTTCTCTTTTCTTTGTTGGCTTCGCGGCTTCTTCTACATGCTCGTCTTCTCTCCTCCACACAATCAGGCTTTGCATGGAACATGTCACCAGTCTATACTTGTAATCCAGCTCAAGCCGCGAGACGTCCTCAGTCTCTTCCTCCTCCCCACCTCCAATGTGGGTAAAGGTTTCGATTTTCTCCGAGGAACGCGCATTCAGTTTGACAATCTTACCATCAGATGTTCCGCAGTAACAGAAGTTTTCTGTCTCGTCTGCAATAATGCACTCCACAGCCTCGCCACTAACTCGAATGCGGCGCTGATGGTTCTCAATGAAGTCGGTGTGCCAGATGGAGACTATGCCAGTTGCCATGCCAAAAACCATAAACTTGGGGCTGGTGATTGCGCCACAAAGAATTTCATCTTCCTGGGTCTCACTAATTGACTCCTTGCCGTCCTTTCTTACGTCGATCTTGGCGACTGTAGTACCACCTGAGGTGAAGAAGCGGTGATAATTGTCGTAAAAGTTGGGCACGATAGATGTGACACAATCCTCATGCACTTTATTGTATGCCCTATGAAGCCTGAGAGACAGAGTGAAGCACCAAACACGGCCATCATCATCACCGATCATGAGGTACTGCTCATTGACGCAGATGGCAGATATGCCAGCGCCGATGTCCTTTTTAGCTACAACCTTGCCAGTGGCCGTGAATGCTTTCTTGATTATACCATCAGCGCCACAGGAGAAAACGAATTCTCCAGTCTGGTCAAAAATGAGCTCTCTACAAGACTCCTTATGACGTTTGGTGGCCCACACCTCCTCTGGAGCTGGCTCGGCCAACGCTGGATCGTACTTGTAGTAGCGCACATGGCCGGTAGCGAAGCCCACAGCAAACTCGGGTTTCTCCGGATGAAAAGCAAGCGCAATAGCCGGGTCTGAGAAGGTTTTCGAGAAGAAGATCTGTCTTTGGTCTGTTTTTGGTGGCATAGTCTTTTTTGTTCGCCGAATAATTTCGGCCCAGGCATATATTTTTTTAGGCAGGTCTGCGCACGGCTGTAGTCCGGGGTGGAAAAGCGCCGAAGGAATTAGGTGAAGGGCGGGTTGATTGAATTGTGTAGGACTGAGTAATTCAGACTTTCCAGACCGATCCTAGTCGGACTGCTCGGAATCGGTGCTAGCGCCCGCTCAGTGGACCACGCGCGCGACATGAGGAGTCTCAAACAGAGCCACCAGTTCGTAACGGCCAGTGGCAAGACCAGAGAACACGTTTCCCAACAAAGACTCTAGTTCTTCGATTCTCTATGCAAACTACCTCTACTCGTCGTCCGATGGCTCATCGCCGCCCTCCTCTGCGTCCGGGATGTCCTGTGGAACCTGAACTGTATATGCTAGCTCAGCACCCTGAAGAACCTCAATCAACTTAACATTGTCATCGAGGGCCAGGTCTATTGGCTTCAGCTTGGACTTATTAGTGATGCGGGGATCTGCACCAGCCTCTATCAGAACCTCGGCAATAAACAGACCATGCTCTGGCTCCTCCTTTGCGTACTTGACGGCATTGTGCAGCGGCGTGTTGCCCTCCAGCAGGTTCTTGGAATTGATATTGTCTTCGACAATATCAAGAATAATATCGAGGATTTCAAAGGATCCATTGGCTGCTGCTACATGTAACAAAGTGTTGCCTAAAGCATCGCTTTCTCGTAGCACCTCGGGTTGTTTATCTGCCGGCACTTCGCCAAGAATCTCCTGGAACTCATCAGTGTTGTTCCACTTGCTTGTCTCCTTGAGACGTTCAAATACAGAAGCTCCTGATGACATGCTCTTTGCTTTGTTGCTGCTTGTGTTTAAGGCCAGAGAGGCGGGAGTCGGCTGAGTCGGTCTAAGGTGGTGGCTATGCTGGGTGGATTTGTGAAGGACGATTGGGCCTGCGGACACAATGAGGAAGTGGCGGCGGTGGGTGGGACGAAACCTGACAGGCGAGGAATAGGAGAGCGGGGAAAGGCTGGGGAATTTGATGAGAATTTTGATAAAGAAATGACTGTGTCTGAAAGGTATGACTGTTAGAGCTCTTTGCCACCGCTTGGTTCGTTATTCTGAGCTTGGCTCGTTCTCATCGCTGCCGCCTCGAAAAGCGGCCGTTATCGTTCCGCGACCTCAGCCGTGCAAAGACTGTGCGACGACATGCGTGCCAACATAGGCCGTCTTTGAGAGTAATAAAAATTAGCATATAAATAATATAATCGTGAGACGGGGCAGCATGAGTATTCTCTGCCACTGCATGATGCCTTACTGCGGATCTTCCTGCCGTTGCCAGGTTTGGTAATAGGTCTACGCAGAGATATAGATCCACCATAGATATGTGGTGGACACTTGATCAGAAAGAGAGATAGGCCCTGCCAATTCTCGATGCAAGGATCAGTACTCGAAATGGATCAAGATTGGAAAGTCAACCAGGATGAAACAGTGTTTCATGGAGTAAATGTCAAGGGCGCACTTGACTTTCTTTGCAGCCTCTCGGCTGCTTCACCAGCCTTGCTAATAATCATAGATCCACAATACAACGTTGGCTGCCAATATGGCACCAGCTGTGAGCAAAATCACCGCCGTACTGAATGCCTGGTTCGCGATAATGCTCTTCTCCTTGGCCAGATCAAAGATGTTATTCAGATAGTTGAGAAACGAGGCAAGGCCAGAGAAAATGGCCAGCACGGCAAAAATAACACCCATGACGGTGGAAAATGTATTGGATTTGGGAGCCTCTGTGCCCAGAATGCCATCGTCGAACCTCAAGTTGAGCAGGCAAAAGCCACTCGCCATAGCTAGAGACACAGCAATCTTGTTCAGCGACAAATAGTTGCGCTCGGCAGCATCCAGATCGCGAGCTTCTGAAGCCACGTTAGTGAAAATCATGTCTTCCCACAGAGGATAAGCAAAGAACAAGCGGAAGGCCTCTCGGTGTCCACTAACGGTCTGTTTGTGGCTATCGTTTTCGCTAGTTTCAGCGGCTGGTAGCCTATCGGCGCTGCCGGGAGGCTCTCCCGCTGCACTGCCCAGTGAGGCCTCTGCGTCTAGTTGCTGCTGGGCCATTTCATGTGGAGCCGCAGTGGCTTCTGCAGTTGGGTGGTGGTGGGTGTCGGGAGAGGCCAAATGCTGGCTGCCAGCGAGGGTGTCATATTGGCCCCGACCAGTAGCTTGCTCAAGCAATGGCCGATCCATCGGACCTTTGGGGGATATTTTTAAGCGTCTGAGGCGGACGGCAAGGTCTTGTTATATAAATTGGACGTGTGCTGATCTTGCTCAGCCGCAGCGAGCATGGCATCATTTTGTTTAGGGCTGCCCACTGTCGCAGACGCCCCAGAGATACCACCACATCGAAATGTACCCACTAGACTGAGTCCTGAGGCCGGCGAAGCTCCGGACTGCCATAGTAGGACACTTACAGACGATCGTTCCTGATCAAGTGCAGGCGTGACTTTTTCTGACCAAGCTGTCTCCTACCCAGGCGGTTTGCAACTCGTAGCTCTCTCTGCCAGACTCACGAAGCAACTACTGCGCTCCCCTTCCCTAACTGTGCAGCTGTCTCACGCGGATCGAAATATGAATAGGCTTTGGGCTTGGCGAGGCGCTGGAATGCCAATGCCGCGGGTGAGAGAGGCCAGCCAGACAAAGTTGGACTACAGGCAGCCGGCAATTACTGCCGAGCTCCCGATTTCTGCATCGTTCTCCGTGCGCTTCTTGACAGGCACAACGATATGCAGAGCTCAATGGGCTGCCAATGTGTCACCCAACAGTGTGCAGCAGTGGTTGCAGAGCTGAGGCCCCTGCCCCACCTCCCCCGCCTTGCTCCTGCGCTGCTAGCAGTCAGGAATGTGACAGTTGTCGTCTAACCTATTCCAGGCTGTCCCTGCTGAAGAATCCGGCATCAGTTTCCGGTCGCGTGAACGCATTCACATCTCCATCTCGCCCGACCCCCCCCTACCGGTCGCGTCCTCGAACGCACTCGCCAACGAGGCTGTGCATGGCAGGCTTCACGTGACAATCCACTTCAGGGTATCTCCCACCTAATCGTTCCCCCTCAAGCCCTCCCCCGCATGGTCAATTTCCAGCTGCTCCCAATCGCCCGTTCAAAAGCACACCTCATCATCTTTACGTTGGACTCTCTACAGCCATGTCGGATCTTCCAATCGAATTTCAAGAGCACCTGCTCTTGTCTTCGTTGCAGGTACCTGAACAGGCACTGACGTTCAACACTTGTACTATTGAGAGCGACAAATATGTCTGGTATGTAATTGCCGCTGCGGCCTTGTTTTGGGGGGCGGAATCCTCGGGGTCCCCGGCGCGGGGAAGCTGGTGATACTCCGTGTCGCTAACGATTGTCTTGCCATAAAATGGGCTTGGCTGATCTATGGCTATTGTCTCGGGTTGTGCTCGAGATGCCAGCCATGTTCCGGGTCGCTGTGTAAAGCTGCCACGTTTCGTGTTGTCCAATCAGCGTCAGCTAGCAACTTTACCAAGCCGGCCTGTCGGGGTGCTCACTTGGAGCATTTTTCTGCAATCTGACCTTGCAATTGAAGAAGTGCAAGGCAGAATTCTTCCCCATTAATCGTGCTCTGCCCTTGTTGTGCTGTGCCCTTCTTTCTACCCCGCTCTCTTTCAAAGCTCCATACTAACACAGCATTCGCGAATCTCACAACGGCGAAAACCAGGTCGCTATCGTCAACTTGGCCAACAACTCTGTTGTTCGCAAGAAGATGGCAGCCGACTCGGCCATTATGAACCCTGCCAAGGAGGTTATCGCTCTGCGCGCACAAGGCAGAACCCTCCAGGTCATGGACCTGGCTGCCAAGCAGCGCGTCGGCTCTGCCACCCTTAATGAGGACGTCATCTTTTGGAAGTGGGTCTCAGACTCTACTCTCGGCCTCATCTCTGAGACTTCCATCTACCACTGGGACGTTTACAACCAGGACGCTCCCGTGCGCCTCACTACACGCCACGAGTCGCTCAATGGCTGCCAAATTATCAATTACACTGTCAACCAGGAGGGCAAGTGGTCCGCGCTGAGCGGCATTGCTCAGCAGGAGGGACGCATTGTCGGTAAGATTCAGCTCTACTCCAAGGACAGAAATGTTTCACAGAGCATAGAGGGACACGCCGCCGCTTTTGGCCAGCTTAACGACTGGAGTCTTTTTGCCTTTGCCAACAGAACAGCATCCGGTGCCAAGCTTCACATTGTAGGCATTGACCCCAAGGACGGAGTCGCCCCTTACCAGAAGAAGGCTGTCGACGTTTACTTTCCTGCAGACGCTGCAAACGACTTCCCCATCTCTCTGCAGGTCGCCCCCAAGTATGGCGTCGTTTACATCATTACAAAACAGGGTTTCATCCATGTTTACGACCTCGAGACTGCCGTGTGCATCTACATGAATAGAATCACCGTCGACCCTGTTTTCACCGCCTGTAAGTACCAAGATAAGGGTGTCTTGGTGATCAACCGCAAGGGTCAGGTGCTTTCTGTGACTCTTAATGAGGCTCATGTCGTTCAGTATGTTCTGACCAACCTTGGTAATGCCTCACTGGCTATTGCACTTGCTGCGCGCGGCGGTCTCCCCGGCGCTGATAATCTCTACGAGCAGCACTTCAACTCTCTCCTCAACCAGGGTAACTACGCTGAAGCCGCCAAGGTTGCCGCTACCTCTCCACGTGGCATCCTTCGTACTGCTGCTACAATTCAGCGTCTTAAGAGCATTACTGCTCCTCCGGGTCAAATCTCGCCCATCTTGCAGTACTTCTCTACTTTGCTTGACTCTACTACTCTCAACAAGTTTGAGACTATTGAGCTTGCTGCTCCAGTTCTTCAGCAAGGCCGTGGCCAGCTCTTTGAGAAGTGGCTGAAGGAGAACAAGCTTGAGTGCTCTGAAGAGCTTGGTGATCTTGTCAGACCTCATGATGTTAAGCTGGCCCTTGCAGTTTACCTGCGTGCCAACATACCCATGAAGGTTGTGGCATCGTTTGCAGAGATTGGTGAGTTTGATAAGATTGTGCCTTATTGCCAGAAGGTCAACTACAACCCTGACTACGGTGTGCTGCTTCAAAACATCGTCAGAATCAATCCTGACAAGGCCGCGGAGTTTGCCACTCAATTGGTTCAGCAGAACACTCCTGGTCTTAATCTTGACAAGATTGCTGACGTTTTCTTCTCTCAGAACTTGATTCAGCAGGCTACCGCTTTTTTGATTGATGCTCTCAAGGATAACTCGCCAGATCAAGGACATCTGCAGACCAGACTGCTTGAGCAAAACTTGCTTCACGCCCCACAGGTGGCTGACGCCATTCTTGGCAATGAAATGTTTTCCCACTATGATCGTGCTAGAATTGGCCAGTTGTGCGAGAGAGCGGGCCTACTGCAGCGCGCATTGGAGCACTACGATGACCTCAAGGACATTAAGCGTGTCATTGTCAACACCAACCAGCTAGATCATACTTGGTTGGTTAACTTCTTTGGCAAGCTCACTGTTGAACAGACAATCGAGTCTCTTAGAGAAATGCTTAAGGTGAACATTCGCATGAACTTGCAGCCTGCTATTCAAGTGGCCACCAAGTACTCGGACTTGGTTGGCCCCCTCAACTTTGTCAAGCTTTTTGAGGAGTTCAACACGCAGGAGGGTCTCTATTACTACCTTCAGTCTATCGTGAACATCACCACTGACCCCGATGTCGTTCTCAAGTACGTGCAAGCTGCTGCCGCTGTTGGCCAGTACGGTGAGATTGAAAGAATTGCTCGTGAAAACAGTGTTTACAACCCAGAGAAGCTGAAGAATTTTCTCAAAGATGCCAAGCTTCCTGATCAGCTTCCTTTGATCATTGTCTGTAACCGTTACGACTTTGTTCATGATCTTATTCTTTACCTGTACAAGAGCCAGCAGTTCTCGTTTATTGAAGTTTTTGTTCAGCGTGTGAACCCTCAGAAGACTCCTCAGGTCGTTGCCGCCCTCTTGGATGTTGACTGTGATGAAACCGCTATCAAGAATTTGCTGATGTCTGTTGTCGGCCAGGTGCCTGTTGCTCCGCTTGTCGAAGAGGTCCAGAAGCGCAACAGATTGAAGATTCTTCTTCCTTACCTTGAGGCTGTTCTTGCTGGAGGATCGCAGGAGCAGGCTCTTTATGATGCTCTTGCGATGATTTACATTGACTCCAACAACAACCCCGAGAAGTTCCTGAAAGAGAACAATCAGTATGATACTCTTGTTGTTGGTCAGTACTGTGAGAAGAGAGACCCCTACTTGGCGTTCATTGCTTATGAGAAGGGACAAAATGATCTGGACCTTATCAGAATCACTGATGAAAACGGCATGTACAAGCACCAGGCTAGGTACTTGGTCAAGAGAGCAGACGAGTCTCTTTGGTTGCATGTACTTTCTCCTGATAACATTCACCGTCGCTCTGTCATTGATCAGGTGGTTGGCACTGCAGTGCCAGAATCTGAGTCTCCTGAAGATGTTTCTATTGCTGTCAAGGCATTCATGGCCGCCGACCTTCCTGGCGAACTCATTGAACTGCTGGAGAAGATCATTTTGGAACCATCTCCGTTCTCAGATAACCAGAACTTGCAGAACCTCATGATTTTGACTGCTATTAAGGCTGACAAGTCCAGAGTCAAGACCTACATTGAACGTCTTGATGCATTCGACGTTGATGACATTGCTAGCATCTGTGTCGAGAATGGTCTAAATGAAGAAGCCTATGAAATCTACAGAAAGAACGATAGACACTCTGAAGCCCTTAGAGTTCTTGTTGAGAACGTTGGCTCCCTGGACAGGGGTGTTGAGTATGCTGAGAGAATTGATAGCCCTCAAATCTGGTCTGAGTTGGGTAAGGCTCAGCTCAACGGTCTGCGCATCAATGACGCTATTGATTCTTACAAGAAGGCAAATGATCCGTCCAACTATGCTGAGGTTATTGAGATTGCCTCTCGTGCTGGAAAGGACGAGGAGCTGATCGGCTTCTTGAACATGGCCCGCAAGACTCTGCGTGAACCAGCCGTTGACGGTGCACTCCTGAGCTGCTATGCCAAGACTGATAGGCTTGGTGAGCTTGAGGAGCTGCTTCGTTCCCCAAACACTGCTGATGTTGAGACTATTGCTGACGGCCTCTACGAGGACAAGAAGTATGAAGCTTGCAAGCTCTTGTACTCTTCTATTTCCAACTGGGCCAAGCTTGCCTCTACCTTAGTTTTCTTGGACGATTACCAGGCTGCCGTTGACTGTGCTAGGAAGGCAAGCAATGTCAAGGTTTGGAAGCAGGTTCACGAAGCCTGCGTCGAGCATAGTGAGTTTAGACTGGCTCAGATTTGTGGCTTGAATCTTATTGTTCATGCCGAGGAGCTTGACGAGCTTGTTAGACACTATGAGTACCTTGGAAGATTTGACGAGCTCATGTCACTCTTTGAGCAAGGTCTTGGTCTTGAGCGTGCACACATGAATATGTTCACGACGCTCGGTGTGTTGTACTCCAAGTACAGACCTGAGAAGCTTATGGAACATCTCAAACTCTTCTATTCGAGACTCAACATGCCTCGTGTTATCCGAGCTGCTGAGGATGCACACTTGTGGCCTGAGCTTGTTTTCCTTTATTGCCACTATGATGAATGGGATAATGCTGCCCTTGCCATGATGGAGCATGCTGCTGATGCGTTTGACCATTCTTCATTCAAGGATGTCATTGTTAAGGTGGCCAACTTGGAGATCTACTACAAGGCTATTAGCTTCTATGTTGCTGAGCAGCCCCAGCTCTTGACTGATTTGCTGAGTGCTCTCACTCCTCGTGTTGATGTTGCTCGTGTTGTGCGCATGTTCCAGAAGAGTGACTCTTTGCCAATGATCAAGCCGTTCTTGGTTGCCGTGCAGTCGCAGAACATTTCGACTGTGAATGTTGCGTACCACGATCTACTTATTGAGGAAGAGGATTACAAGGCCTTGCGCGACTCAGTTGATGCGTTTGACAGATACGACCCCTTGGACCTCGCTGAAAGACTGGAGAAGCACGACTTGATTTTCTTCCGCCAGATTGCTGCCCACCTTTACCGCAAGAACAAGAAGTGGCACAAGTCGATTGCTCTTTCCAAGGAGGACCGTCTGTGGAAGGACGCGATTGCGACTGCATCTGCTTCTGGCAAGGCCGACGTTGCCGAGGAGTTGCTGAGATACTTTGTTGATGTTGGCAACAAGGAGTGCTATGTCGCTACCTTGTTTACGTGTTACGAGCTCATGAAGCAGGATGTGGTCATGGAGCTGTCGTGGAGAAAGGGCCTCCAGGACTTCACCATGCCATATCTCATCAATGTGCAGCAGCAGCAGTCTGAGCTCCTGGAGGTTTTGCGCAAGGACAAGGAGGAGCGCGATGAGAAGGCCAAGGCTGCGGAGAGCAGCAATGAGCCGATTCTGGGTGGTCAGACGCACTTGATGATCACCAATGGCCCACTGATGGGTGGTCCGGCGGTGAATGGTCTGTCAGCGCAGCCAACAGGCTTTGGCTTTGGACCATGAAAAGTGTAGATTTATTATGACTTCTGATTAAATTGTTTTGTGTTAGTGCACTAGACGAGGCCGTTGCAGTCGTGCGACTCACTTGCCCATTCCCCTGCACCAAGCTGAAGATGTTTCCATTTTTAGAGAGGGTCTGCAGCGCGCTTAGGATGACGGCGCAGATCGGGAGAGGGGCGGGGTGGGGAAAAAAGGGGGGGCCTGGGTGAAATTATGGTGGGGGCGGGGACCATAAAAAAAAAAAAAAAAGGAACCACCTCGGCTGGACTTGCCCGAACAGAACCAAGAGCCACTGCCACCGCGTGCTGAAAGAGTAATCAGTGCAGCTCTGACATGGGCTAAGTATCAGCGCATGGATGCGATCCGTGGGCACAGTGTAGCTCGAGTAAGTGTGGTCCAACCAGCACTCTGACG